>JAQHUG010000719.1:15055-28050 GCA_028555095.1 Dicrostonyx torquatus | reverse complement strand
TTGCAAACTTGAGTTTCTAAGCTAAGCTGCCACAATGATGAGTTGTGATGACAGTATCAACCAAATAAACCCTGAGATGCTTTTGGTTAGAATTCAATACAGTAAGTAAAAAGCAAGTTATAACAAAATGTGGTACATCGGAGTGATTTTCTTGCTGCAAAGGACCTAGGATTGATGCCTTTTGGAGGATTGTTGAAGATATTATGACTTTACTTTGCAAAAGCCCTAAAACTTGCACACAGAGCTACATCAGTTATTATTCAGGGAACTACAAAGATGGGAATCATGAGAATAATGCAGACAGTGAAGGTTGAACTCATGGGATTTCCATGGGAAATAGATTCCATAAAAAATTAAGCTAGAGGTCATTTGTATTATATATATATATATATATATATGTATATTTGTCCCAAAAAATTCTTCTTTCTATTTTACCTGAGAATTCGTATGAAACTAAATTAAAAAGATTAAAGGGTTGATTTCTTAGACAAAATATTGATGCAGTTGGGTGGCTTTTCCTGATGACTCACTCAGCTCTACAATGAATATTGAAACAAGTAGGACAGAGAGAGATAAAAAGTCTGTTTGGTAGAGAAAAAAGCACTTGGTAGTTTTAGGTCGCAGTCCTGTGGAGAAACAGGCAGAAACTTTTAAGTAAATTGTCACCATTAAAGAAAAACTCATTGCTCCAGAGTAGAAGCCTAGAAAGGTGTTCTAAGGGTTAAGACCCCATCCTGATAAACGTTCAGTTGATGGAAGCAAAGTGATTTCAAGTTAAATGAATCAACTTCATACAAAACTTACACTGTGACTCTGGTCCATGCCACTCTGGTAGGGTCCATTACAAGTTAGAAGCCTAACTTGGCTTGATCACCCATGTCGTACTGGTTGTAGGAACAATAAAGATGCCAAATGTGAAGGTCATGGGTTCTTCCTCTGTGCTTTTATTTCAGAACAGTTGCACCCATTTGCATTTTGCAGGGTCAAAAACCTAGTGAGAAGTCTTTGAGAGTTCATTGCATGAAGCTTTGAAGATAAAGCTTCTGTTCTTTTGAGAAAAGAAGATAGTAATATAGCTAAGATATGAGGCATTTGCCATGGATAGATGCCTACAGATAGAGGAAATAGCAAATGAGAGCAATGAGTGAAAAGTTACAGGGATAGAGCTATTTAAGTTCTTTGAGAATGAAGCCCCTTGTCTCTGAGGCAGAAATACAGGATTTTGTCCTGCTGGTTTTTAATCTTGCTTTGATCTAATCTCCCCTTACTGTCTCCACATTCTGCTTTCCTTTCTTTTCTTTTTAAAATTCTTCTCTCATACAATGCATCTCAACTAGTTTTCCCCTTCACTGCTGAGTCCCCTCCCCTGCTTCATTCTCCTCCAGATCCCATCCTCCTCCATTTCCCTTCTTAATTGAGATCTCCCAGTGATATCAACCAAATATGTCATGTCGAGTTACAATAAGACTACTTGTAAACTCTCTAGTGACAGGTGTAGCCTGTGTTCTTTCAGGCTTTCAGGGAGTCTTTGTGCAAGTTGGGGGATAAGAAAATGTGAAGGGATGGGGACAGTGTGGTGTGGGGACCTTTGAGAGTGAGTATGTCTGCAGGCAGGTGGCCTACTTAAACCTTTTACAGCTCGTGTGTCTTTTTTATAAACAGTACCTCCACCTATGTTGAGGGCTAGGATACAACAAGAATGCAAGTGGGATTGGGGATAAATTTTGGGGGAGTTACTCAAAGAGTAGAGATCCATGGGTGGGCTGACACAGGAAAAATATTGTCTTGAGTATCCAAAGAAGCTTTGGATATTTGAAGAGTGTTGGGGCTGTTAAAGATTGTGAGAATCACTGATGTTAGACTTAAAGCATTTCCATTTCTTTTTGTTTATTCTTTTTATTTGTTCTTCTCTCATACAGTGCATCCTGACCACAGCTTCAACTTGGTCTACTCCTTCTAGTCCCTCCTCAAACTTCCTATTCTCCCTCACATGCCCTGTTCCTCTTTTTCCCTTCAGAAAAGAGCAGGCCTCACAGGGATATCAAATGAACATATCATAAAGAGATACAATAACTGTAGGCAGAAACCTCCATATCCAGACAGGATTAGGCATCCCAGTAGGAGGAAAAGGGTCTCAAGAGCAGGCAAAAGTGTGAAAAACACCCACACTCCTACTGTTAGGAGCTGCAAAAAAATACCAAGCTAAGCAACCACAACATGCATGCAGCGGCCTGGACCCAGGCTGTTTAAGGCTCTGTGAGGCCATATAATCCCTGCATAGTTCATTCTGTGGGCTGTGTTCTTCTGGTGTCCTTTACAACAATGGTTTCTATAATCTCCCACTCAAATTTCTGTAGGATTGCAAGAGCTCCAGTTTGTGCTTGGGTGAAGATCTCTGCATCTGCTACAATCAGCTGCTGGGGGGAGCCCCTCTGTTGACAATTAGGCTAGGAACCAATCTATGATTGTATCAGAATCGATCTAGCAATCATTTTATTGGCCATTTTTCTCCTTTTTATTACTTGTATTTTGTTCTACTCTAAATCTCTGAAGCATATAACTCCTTGTTCCTTGCCATCCAGGCAGTGTTGGGTGTTAGTTTCCTCTTTTAGGCCTCAAGTTTGTTCAGTCATAGCTTTGCCACTACACCAGTTTAAGCCAATTCCCTGGCATAACTTCCAGACAGAGCAAATGCGTGTTGAATATTTTATGACTGGCTTTTTTTTCCTAATCCCACCAATGGGAGAGTATGTGATTACAGAAGATTTTTTTGTTCAGGCTCCATGTTCTTAGTTACTGGGAGTCCTCACTAGGGTCATCCTCATAGCTTGTAAAAGTTTCTGCTGCACTAGGCTTCCACATTAACCTTAAAGCAATTCTTATTCCAGTCATCTCTCGCTGTATTCTCTCCCTCTGTCCCTCCACTATTTCCATGGTCCTTCCTTGTTGCTGCTCCCAGTACACCCATGAAATCTAGTCTATTTTCTCTTCCCATGGATCCCCTGCTACACCAATCCTTGTTACTTACCCTCTCTGTGTCTGTGGATTGTACTGTGATTATTCTTTACTCCACAACTAAAATCTAATTACAAGTGAGTATACATCATGGTTGTCTATGTGGTTCCAAATTTACTTGCTCACAATAAAATAAAGTCAGGAAATTAGATACCAGCAAATCAAATAATCCAATAAAAATGTGGTACAGATCAAAACAAAGAATTCTAAATAGGTGACTTTTAACTGGCTTAAAAACACTTAAATAAAGATTTGACATCCATAGACAACAAGGAAATGCAAATCAAAACTACTTTAAGAATTTTTCTCATACCTGCCAGACTGGCTAGGATCAATAACACAAGTGAAAGCTTATGCTGGCAAGGATATGGAAAAATGGAAGATTCATCCAGTACTGCTTGGAGCAGAAACCTCTATAGCCACTATGGAAATCAATATGGCAGTTCCTCAAATAATTGGGAATCTATTGCTATCGAGAATGAGCTATACCACTGTGGCAGTTTGAATGTAGTTGGGCCCCATACTCTCTTAAGGGGTGGTAGTAGTAGAAGTGTGGTTATTTTGGAGTGGACATGGCCTTGTTAGAGGAAGTATGTCGCTGTCAGTTTTTGAAGTATCTTATTCTCAGGATACTTCCCAGTGTGGCAGGTAACTTCCTGTTGTCTCTGAGTCAAGATATAAGAACTCTCATTTCCAGCACTACATCTGGCTGCCTGTGTACATGTTTCAAGCCATGATGATAATTGCTTCAACCTCTGTAATTGTAAGTGAGCCACCTCAATAAAGTATTTTTTATCAGAACTTCTATGGTCATGGTGTCTCCTCACAGAAATCAAAACCTAACTAAAATAAAAGTTGGTTCCAGGTACTGGGGTATTGCTCTGATAGTTTTGCTTGGAATAAGATGGACTTTTGGACTTTGGCTTAGGAAAAGTATTAAATGTGCTAAACACTTCATACTAGGTTCTTTTAGAAGCATGGGAGACAGTTACCTTGATAATGATGTGAAATAATGGGAACCATCTCTATCAGTATCAGAGTAGGACTTTTGTATGTTGCCTAGAAGCCATTCTCATGACATTTTGGTGAAGGAAGTGGCTGAATTTTGCCTTGGTCCAAAGAATCAACCAGAGGCTAACGTGAAGAGTTTTTGATTTATTCCTTTGGCAGAAAAAAATCTCAAAACAGTCTAGGATAGACTCTTTCCTGTGGATATTAGTGGTAACTCTACTGAAGATATATAATGAAAGGAGCAGCTGATCGAGGAAAAATACTTGAGCAGAAAGGGGGCTCTTGGAAGTGGAATGTAGCTAAATCCTCTGTTCAGGGACATAGACAAGGAAATGAAATAAAGGGAGTGGTGATCTGAGTGGGTGGTAGCACACGCCTTTAATCCTAGCAGGCAGAACACAGAGGCAGGCATATCTCCATTAGTTCAAGGCCAGTCTAGTCAACAGAGCAAGTTTCAGGAGAGCCAAGCTTAGGCAGTGAGAGACAGAAAGCTGGTGTCATCAAACAAATGGCCATGTTCCAGCCCTAGTAAGCTGCAGAACCTGATATATTTGGCCTTGTGGTTCTGGTTTTAGAACTAAGGATAAAGAAATATATTTAGATCCTCTGGTTCTGGTTAGCTGGGGCTAAAGTATCAGCTGGATGATCAAGTTATCAGAAGTATTTAAGTGAAATTTTGTTTTGCTGGGTACTTGATGCCGGTTGGCTGGAGATAAAAAAAAATTAGTGGTGATTAAGAGACCAGCATCACTGATGTGAAAATGTCTAGAAAGTATTTTCTAAGAGCACAGAGAAGCTGTCTTTCAGAGGTAGCCAAGGTTGTGCCTCATGCTGGTAGATGGAGTTTGTAATGTGTTTTACCCAGGTGGTACTGGTTTTGAAGGTATTGATGGATGTAAGGATTGGCACTGTGAGAGGCCAGGAAAGGACATCAGTGAAGGTGCAGTCTCATTGGCAGTTGAATGTCCAAAACTGTGAATGTTATGCCAAGAAATTGAGATATGGCATCCTGAGAAGAGCCTATGAGAGTCTGCTGGTGAAAGTGCAGCCCAGTTGCATCAAAAGGCCCCAGTATTTTGTGGATGCCAGCACTGTGAGATGGTCACCAAACACAGCAGTGGCAGTGTAATTCAGCCAGTCAGATTCTAGAAGACCAGCTGTGTGCACTGCAGATAGCAGAGACAGTGTATTGACACAAGGCCTGTGAAAAAGTCCAGAAGATCGTGAATGAATCTAATATATTGGAACACTGGAATTTTTTAATTATCCAAGATGTTAGAGATGCCAGGGTCATAGGTTACCTGCCAAGATGAGTTGTTAGTGAGAAGTGGAACCAGCCTAAGAAACAAAAGTGTTGGACTCAACAAAGTTGAGTACAATAGGAGACCTGGAGAGCCATTGAACATAGAGTTAGGTATCATCATACTGATTTTTCTCTTTTTTGTTACTTGTATTAGGTTCTACCCTAGTTTTCTGAGTCACCCAACTACTGATTCCTACTGAACTATGTGATCATCCTGGCAATGTTGGGCTTCAATTTAGGCCAATCATTGGTTTGCCACTATACCAATCTTGAGCCATCATTTCCCTGGTATAACTTCCAGACAGACAAGTGTGTTTCAAATATTTTAGGGTTGGTTAAGTTTCCTACTCCCACAACTGGGAGTTGTATGTGATTTCAGAAGATGACCTGTTCAGGCTCTATATTATGAGTTACAAGGATTCCTCACCAAAGTCACCCTCATAGCTCTCAGAGGGCTGCTATGCACTGTTTCAACATCACTCCTTGAGAGCTTTGCTATTCCAGTCATCTCTCCCTTTGTTTTGCTGCTCTGTCCCTCCATTTACTCCCATGATCCTTTCTATTCTTGCTGTGAATTCACTCACAAAATCTAGTCTATTTTCTCTTCCTATGGAAGATCAATCCACCCCCCTGCTATACCCTTCCTTGCGAATTACCCTCTCTGGGTCTGTGGATTGTACTGTAATTCTTTACTCAACAACTAATATCCACTTACAATAAGTATATATCATTTTATTCTATGTGGTTTGGGTTTACTTGCTGAGAAGGAAAAAAATTCAAGAAACTACACATCAACAAATAAATTAATGAATAAAGATGTGGTACAGATCTAAACAAAGAATTCTAAGTAGATAAATCTAAACTGGTTTAGAAACAATTAAATGTTCAACATTCATAACCATCAAAAAATGTAAGTTAAAACAACTTTTAGAATTCACCTTATGCCAGACAGAATGGCTAGATTGAATAACATAAGGGACAACTCATTCTGGCAAGAATGTAGAGAAAGGAGAAAACTCCTCCATTGCTGCTGGGAATGCAAAGCTTATGGCCACTATCAAAATCAATATGTTAGTTCCTCAGATAATTGGGAGTCAATTTACCTCATGATTCAGCTATACAACTGTGATAGTTTGTATGTAAGTGGCCCCCATAATCTCCTGGAGAGTGGCACTGTTAGCAGGTATGACTTCGTAAGAATGGTTATGGCCAAATCAAGTCATTATCATGAGTGCTTTAAGAAACTTGATATTTAAACAGTTTAGAGACTGTCCCAGCCTATGACAATCATTGAAGTTAAACTAAATACTTTTCAATCATGAGATGACTGTGAACATTCTGGGATCTGGGTCATAATGTAGTTGATTGAAGAAAAAGCTCCGAGATAGAATGAAGTACTAGAACATCTGTCTCTCCTTAATGCCCTTCTTTGTTACGTTTGTAAAACCTTTAGTAGGACGAGTCTTTTGGATGAAATTACTCATTGGGGATAAGATTTACATGTTTATAACCTCAACCCATTTCTGTTTTTTTCGTGTCCTGCTGCCATGACTGTATAATTAAATGACAAAACATACAATTGACACAATTGCTATTCAATGTTAACCCTTTGTGTTATCTTGATTTTTATTTTAATTTTTTGTTTTAAGTTTTATTTTTAAACCAATGCTTTTCTGTATATCTCTGGCTGTTCTGAAAGGAGCTCCTGAGACCATTCTGACGTTAACTCAGAAATACAAATAGCTGGATGGTGGTGGCGCACGCCTTTAATCCCAGCACTTGGGAGGCAGAGGCAGGCGGATTTTTGTGAGTTCGAGACCAGCCTGGTCTACAAGAGCTAGTTCCAGGACAGGCTCCAAAGCCACAGAGAAACCCTGTTTCAAAAAACCAAAAAAAAAAAGAAATACAAATAATTCTGCCTTCTGCACAGAGGGATTAATCGTTGGACAATATGCTTGTTTGTGTGTATTTAATATTAGCTAATGAGCCTGGAATGTAGATTTTTGTACATTCAAAATATATGTTGTTATGCTGAACTTCACCTATTTTTTGAATTTTGAAGTTTGGTGGAGAGTTTCATTCTCTTTCTGAGGATAACAGTATCCATGACATTAAAACCGGTGCCTTCTTCATCACTACAGGTGTATGACATTCTACCTTCCTGCTATTTTTGTTTGAATTTTACTGAATAAATAAGTGTTTTTGCTTATATTCATGGGTATGTACTGTATGTGTGTCTGTTACTAAGAGTAGTCAGAAGAGGCCTCAGAACCCACAAAGTTGAAGTAATGGATGTTGCATGAGAGGCAAGTGGGACCCGCTGCCCAGCTCCCGAAGTGGGTGGGCCACATTACTGGAGCCTGGTTAACTTAACCCCCGAAATAACCACAAAGAAATTTGTATTAATTAAATTACTGCCTGGCCCATTATATCTACCCTCTTCTTTGCTAACTCTTACATCTTGATTTAGCCCACTTCTAAAAGTCTGTAAATCACCACTAGGTAGTGGTCTAATGGGAAGATTCTAACCAGTGTCAATCTTGGGCAGGAGCAGCTTGGCATCTGCCCCAGTGCCTTCTCTCTCCCAGGCTTCCATTCTGTCTACTCTGCCCACCTAAGGGCTGCCCTATAAAAAGGTCAAGATAGTTTCTTTATTCAACCAATGAAAGCAGCAGAAATACAGAAGGACCTCCTACACCATTTTCCCTTTTTTATTTAAACTAAAAGAAAGACTTTCATTTTAACATAGTACAATTACATATAACAAAATAGTTATCAAGCAAGAATTAGTTACACTATTTATATCTATTTTATCTTTTATAATAACTAAGGAAAACTATAACTATTCATTCTGCAACTCCATCAAAGACTCCAGAAGGATAAAATATTACCTGAGTAAACAAGAAGTAAGCAACTTACAAAACTCTATATTGACAGAGACATCTCATTGCCTGGACAGTCATCCAAAGTTCTTTTGTTCCATCTTCAGCCTATAGGCCCATAGTATCCAGCAGACATTTCCATGAAGCAGGGAAATTCAAAGACAGTTTAGTCATTTTTTTTCTGTGTTCTGTAGAATGTCTTGAAGACTCTTTCATGAATCATGAACCTCACAATACCATCTCATATTTAGGCAAGTTCAGCAGTCCTCTCTCTGTGGGTTCTTTGTGTCTATTTAAGCAGTTCAGGCAAAGCAGGTTCTTTTTTGCCTAAATGGCTAGCAAATTCCATAAGGAGCCTCTTTGATGCCCATCTTCCTCTTGAAGTAGCTGGTGCTGCTAGGAGCAGATGTGTCTCATTGTCATGAAAAGCCCTAGTTATTAAAACATTAAATGCCATATTTTGTAGTCTTTGAAAAATATGAAGAATGCCTAACTGAAATATATCTATGCATATCTAGAAAATCTAACTACATATTTAATTATTATAGATGATTGCCTATTAACCTATATTTTCTAATTTATTACATTTTTAATGAACTATATAATCACAATACCTTAATCAAGAGCAGAAATACATATGCATATAACAAAATTGACCTTAAACTTGTATCAGTAAGTCAAAATTTATACCAATATAATTTATATCTATATCATACCCCCCGTTAAATGTAAAAGAACATTTATAAATAATATTTGGGAATATGGGCACAGTTATTTCTCTCCAAACTGTTTTCTGCTGTATGGGGGCGCTGTTTATTAGGTCTTTCATGGTGTATCCTGTGTGTTAGGCTCATCTCAGTCACCAGTTGAGTGAAGTAATTTTTTGAAGGTGTTCATGGTGACCTTTTAGGAGGGCGTGGTCTATCATACCATATTGGTGTAGAAGGAATGCATAGGTTCTCATCCTCTATGAAAACAAAAGAAGAACCTCTCCAAAGCATCATATTCTTAGACACAAATTGTGAAGTCATTTTATCTTTAGAACATACATACTGGATTAGCTTAGCCCATACAATGAAATGTATCATGGTATTTGACTTCTTCATAGTCAAGAAATTTAAAGACAACACAATAAAAATATATAATCCATACATTTTGTGAATTTTTATTTTTATGTGGCTTATTTTTTATTTCTTTTAATCTATAACTATCTGTACTCTGTCTCTTTAAAGATTTTACCCTTTTTTTTATTTTATGACTCTATATTTTTTCTCTCCCATGTCTACGTAATTTATTTAACAGTATGACCCATTTAGATGTCTTTTCTGTTTTAATCTGTTCTATTGTGAATCTGTAATTCTTTACTATGCAGGAGCAGTTCTTAAAATGCAAAGCAATTCTTAAAAACTTTAGCTTGTGCCAGCCATGTAGGGGTAATTATGGTATTGCCTGTTTCCTGCCCAGTCTAAATCTTAACTTTGCTGTTATTATGATAATTATGATAATTTCTGCCTGAGATCAGCACAGTTCAGCGTTCCCCTGAGCCATGCAGTTCCAGGCACATAGTGAGTCCACATTGTCATCAAGCAAGCAAGCTGTAGCATTTTACTCACAAACCCCATTCAAAAAGCTCTGTGTTCCGCAGGAGCCAGACAGGAGATCATGATGGCAGCACAGCCCAGAAACTGGTATTTCAAAGCCACCAATTTCTAGTAGACCTGATCCCTTTGCCTACCCATGCAGAAAGAGCTGAGCCATGGTTATGGTCTCAGCTACTTTATTCCCAATCCTGAGTGGGCACACAAACATCCGAGTCCATGAATGCTCTATAGCTGGAGTTTGCATCAGCGGTAGGGCCTAGGAAGCCTTGTTTTAAAATGTGCAGCTTTTTTTATGTTGCTATTTTCAGACCAGGAAATCTCTCTGTAGCACGCCTCCGCAAACAGCAAAAAGCTGTGTTAAATTCTCTCTCTCTTTTTAAGCCCTCTCAGGTTTTTAAGTGGATTTAGCTTACACGTTGGGCAGCCAAACTATTGCATGAGAGGCAAGCGGGACCCAATGTGCTGCTCCCAGAGCAGGCGGGCCGCACTCCTGGCACCTGGTTAACTTAACCCCTGAAATAACCACAAGGAAATTTGTATTAATTAAGTTACTGCCTGGCCCATTATATCTAGCCTCTTCTTGGCTAACTCTTACATCTTGATTTAGCCCACTTCTAAAAGTCTGTAAGTCACCATGAGGTAATGGTCTTATAGGGAAGATTCTAACCAGTGTCAATCTTGGACAAGAGCAGCATGGCATCTGCCCCAGTGCCTTCTCTCTCCCAGGCTTCCATTCTGTCTACTCCACCCACCTAAGGGCTGCCCTATCAAAAGGCCAAGGCAGTTTCTTTATTCAACCAATGAAAGCAACAAAAAAAAACAGAAGGACCTTCTCTACCAAATGGATAGTTATGAGCCTGATGTAAGTACTGGGAATTGATCCTATCTATCTGCAGATCAGCAAGACCTTTTAATTTCTGAGCCATCTCTCCTGCCCTATGTTATTTATAATCAACATTTACGTTGCTCATGTATTTTGGACCATTTGTTACTGTTTAAACATGCACTACCTTTTAGCAAGATCTTATTATGTTACAGTTTAAACTGGGCCACTGCAGGTTCTGGAAGATGAATGCAGAACTAGAGTGAATTTAAAACTTTTTGTAGGAACCTCAGTAAAAACCTCTGATTTCTTTTTACATTTCTTGTTTGAATGATTTTTTTGGGGGGGTGGAGAAGATGTTTTATTATTTGAAACTCTGGCTTACCTGTAACTCATTGCATAGGTTTTGATTGGCACCCAACTCAATTTAATTCATCTGATTTTACATTGAGTGCTGATATTAAAGACATGAGACAATATACCCAAGTTTCCCATCTCTTTTCTAGTTAATAATTGTCCATACTATTATTACTACTACTGATGGGTTCTCAGTAGCATTCATCTGTTTGCATATCTCTCTCTATATGTGTGCTCATTGGTATTTCTTGTTCAAGGCTGTATCCTATTTAAAGGGCCTAGAAATGGCACATGTGAAGCTTCTTCCTATTCAGTTTCATTCTAATGTGGCTTGGTGCTTACATTACAATGCTTACATCATGGAAGAATTGTGGGAAGCATCAGAATTATATGTTTTTTAAAAGAAGTATCCATTTACAATGGCACAACCACATAATATTTTATTTTTGGTTGGATTATTCTAGAATGCAGTGACCTATGATGATGTGCACATTGACTTCACTTCAGATGAGTGGGCTTTGCTGAATCCTTCTCAGAAGAGTCTCTACAAAGATGTGATGCTGGAGACATACACAAACCTCACTTCTATAGGTAAGACTGAATTTTCCTTCACATTTTAAAATAAGAGGACATCTGTGTCTTGGTTATTGTTACTCTTGTATATTTTGATTGAGAAAGTATAAGAATGAGGTGAATAACTAAGGCATGGTTTACTTAAGATATTAAATTTTGTCCCATTTCCAATAATATATATTTTCTGGAACTATATTTTAGGCTACAGTTGGGAAAACCATAATTTTGAAGAACATTATCGAAGTTCTAGAAGACATGGAAGGTAATTTTCATGTATAACTTGATATGAACTTGCCTCTGAAATAATTTGTCCCAGAAGATGTAAAGAAAAGTAACAGTATAAATAAGCACAGCTTAACATATATTGATGATTATTAATTTATCACCAAATCATATGCTTGATTATTAGGTAGCTAATCTGTGTTTTTAGGGCTTTCCTCTAAAAACCAAGACAAGTAAACAACGTCTTATCTGATACTACCATTTGAATCATAGTTCCATGGGAATTATGCTGTAGAACGTACAATTCATTTAGGTTTATACCACTCTGAAACTGAACAAGGTATACAGATTGACTAGATGATAATTATATATCCAAAACTCTCTAAGGAATAAAAGGTCTGCAGTAAAGCTAGTGTCATTCATATACTTATGACTTTGCTGACCTTATTGGAAGGGTTAGTTTATGAGACTTAAAAACCTCTTGTAGAGAAACCTTAATCCCTATACCACCTGTTTGTGAGGAATAGAAAGTCAAACTGTGTGAATTCAGTGAAGAAATCTTTTATTTGTTCTTCCTTTAATAAGAATACCATATGTCACTCTGAATACAAACAAGTGACCACAGTGATATGGAAAGAAGGACTGGACCTTGCAGAATAATGAGAAGATATAAAAGATATTTGGTATTTCAACATTGATTAAACTTTTTGAATATGATACTAGTTTATATTTAATTGCTTTTCCAACTTCATTTGGAAGACATCAACAAACTCATAATGAAAATCAGTCCTACAAATTTTTGACTATATAGTTACTTTTGTTAGTCCTGGTACACTTACTTATGTATTATATATTGCACTATAAAATAACATAACAATGTAACATATATGGTAATGTTTATTTAAAACTTAGTTGCTCAAGTTCCTTTCAAATATTGAAAAAAATCATATAAAAAGATTCTATAAATGTGGGCCATGAAATAAAGACTCTTACCATCACAGATCTTTTTTTTTTCTTGGTTTCATTTGTTTTCAATATTATTTTTTATTTTATTTATTTTTTTATTATTATTACAAGAAAAATTTACATTTACTCCCGTTGTTCCCAGCCATCCCACTCCCCCCCTACCCCATCGCCCTCCCCCTGCTTCCTTAAGATGGGGCAGGATACCCTGCCCTATGGGAAGCCCAAGGCCCTCCCCCCTCCAT
>JAQHUG010000718.1:220644-230935 GCA_028555095.1 Dicrostonyx torquatus | reverse complement strand
AATCTACCAAGCATTCTGATAGGAGTGAGCACCAGGTTTCTTCAAGTTATTCAACAAAATAAAAACAGAAAATTGCCAACTTAACTTTATGAGAACACAGTCACCTAATACACAATCCACAAATCAACTCTGTTATAAAATTCCTATGAATTTACCTTTTGAATATCAATGTAAAATACTACAAAAAATACTTGCAAATTGAATCCAAGACTATATCACAAGGATCATGACCAACTAGGCTTTATCCCAGAGTGTGGGGGCTGGTTCAACATATGAAAATCAGTCAATATAATTCATTATATAAGCAAACTGAAAGAAAAATACAAAATCATAATCTAATTAGATGCTTCAATTCCTTTTCAATAGGCTTTCATAAAAATAGTCTTTGAGAAAGTATGAATTCAGGGAACATACCTCAACATAATAAAGCTAGTTACAGCTCTCTTAGGGCCTATATAATAACAGTATGAAAAAACTCAAAAAATTTATTATAATCAGGACCAAGTCAAGGTTGTCTTGCTCTAGATGTCTATTCAACACAGTATTTGAACTTTTAGTAAGAGCAGTAAGACTGTCAAAAGAGATCAAAAGGTTATAAATTCAAAAGTAAGAATTTAAAATATAGGTATTTGAAGAATATATGATAGCATACATAAGTGATTCTGAAAATTCTAGCACAGAATTCCTACAACCAATTCTTTCCTAAAGTGGTGGGATACAATATTAAGTAAAAAAAAAATAACAGTAGCCCTCCTATTTAAAATTGACAATGAGACTACAAAAAAACATCGGTTAAACAACATCTTTCATAATAACCAGAAACATTGTAAAATAACTTTGGATTCCTCTATAAAGTAAGTGAAAAACTTTAATACTGTATATTTTGATTACATTCAAAATATCATATTATATTCAATGTTCCCAAGAGTGACGGTGAAGTTTGTGTTGAGTTGGAGGGTATAGCTAGCAACTAGCTGACCAAAATTAACCACGGAAATTTTGCAGGTATGAGGACATATAGACACAGAAAGTAATAGTTGGAATCTAGAGAAGGACTTGACTCCTTTGGATGGGAAAAAAGGGATAGGCTGTCACTTGTTGCTTCTCCGCTACTACTCTGATCATTCAGGCTCTTACATTAATATCTGACTCCTGAGTTTTTATTGATAAAATATAATTTGATAAAAACATCATCTGGCATTCAAATCTAGGCACAAAATCAAGAGTTAGTCAGTCACCCTGGGCTTTGCAGCTACTTTAGTGACTGCCACCACAGCTGGTTTTCCCTCCCTTGCCTCCAGTCCTCAAAATAAGTCTGTCGTCTTCCCTTTTCAGTCTCTTACAAGAGCCTGTAGCTGTTGCCCATTCCCTCAGCACAAACTCCATAGGCCTTAAAGTTCACAGGCATGTGAACTCCAAATGTAACTGCATTTGCCGAGTGACCAGTGATGAGCTCTTCTTAAAGGCAGCTCCATTTCTTCACATCCTGAGTTTCCCTTTTGCACATTTCCATGTCTACTTTAGTGGCTTGTTCTCTATTTCCATGGATTGCAGGCTTTCCCTGGACCCCATATTCCAGCTGCTTCCACTTCAGTTGAGTTCTTCAGCACAGATATGAACTGCACACACATACACACATAAACACCGAAACTGCTACACACAGAGATACTCACATCCATAGAGAGATAAATGCATATTATAGCCACATATTCATTTATACATACTCACTCATTTGTGCAATGAAACACAGATAAACACAGTGGCATATATAGACAGAGAAACATATAAAACTCATAAAACACAGAAAGAGAATATGCAAAAGAGATACATAGATACACATGCATGTTCTCAGACAAATACACACAGGAAGAAATACATGGATACAAATAACCATAAATAAGACAATGACATAGAGATATTTATGCACATATCCAAAGGCGTAACACACAGATGCATCACAACATAGATATATGTATTTGCAAGTACATACATGGTAATATGAAGAACAAACACATTACACCTGTACTGACAAATACACACAGGAAGATATAAATGCCTCCTGAATAGAAAGACATTGACATAAAGTAAATTTATGCTCATTTCTAACAACAGATAGAGAGGCAGCTAAATAGAAACACACATACATGCACATGTATATTAAAACAACACAGATATAGACACAGATATAAAGAAACACACAAATATTGGCATTCACAGTGAGAAACCTCTATTCACATAAATGAATATGCATTCATGTACTGAAGTGAATCACAGCACAATTTCTTCTTTAATTACTCTCAGAGTTATATGTGAGGTCCCCAAAGTATACATGGGGGTAGAATCAGTTAAGAAAATTTATGGAAAACATCACCTTCACTAATTACCATATATGTGACAAATAACATAGAAGCATTCATCTTATCAATAAGGAGATTATTAATAACTAAGGACTGGTATGTTTTCAGTATTAGGATGGAATGATGATATTCATGTGCTTTGTAGCAATCACTGATTTTCATTGATAGTTTCTCCCCCTTCATTAGCTGTATTAGCAATTTATATCAAAGTCTAGATTTATTTCCATAGCAGAAAATTGTTCAGAAATTTTTCTATTTATTGAATTTTTTTAAAATACTAGATTTGGGCATCTTAGAGCCTCAAAGCACTATGACATTGATGATGCCAAATAATAATCCAATAAAAGAAACACTACCTTCAAGCATTTATATCACAGTTTTTCATATTGTCCAGTGATAGCTTATCTTTTTATTGAAGAATCTCATGCACTGCATGGGACACAGCATAGGCAACAGCATACATAGCATTGTATACAATATAACTGCTCTCACTAAAGGCCATGTCAAAAGGCTGTACCTTTAGCCATTCCAGTGAGGCATTGAATGAAAAGTACTTCAGTGTCTGACATGTAGAAACTGATACTTCTAAATTCCATCTACCTAGACATGTCAGGTATTCATCTGAGTATTTGAGATTGGTCCATTTTAAGGTCAAAATTTAAAAAGCATAAATATAAGAAGGTTGGTTTGCAAAAGTTAATATCCCAAGGAGTGATTATTGTGTGAAGTCTCTATTTCTTATAGAGACATCCAACCTACTGTGAGGTGGTGACCCATATTCTTTGTATACCTAGTGATTCCCACATTCTAAAGCACACAGTTAGAAAACTGTCTATGTTACCACAAATGAAAAATAAATTTTTGATGATGTCATGATTTGGTTATCATATACTTTTGATCTTGACAAGTATAAATTATGTTGACTGGGATCATATTCACAAAGTCAAAGCAGACTGAATATTTTCCAATCTCTTTTCTTAATTATGAGAGAAATTGAGCACCATCTTCATTGTCTGAGTTGGGCAACCCAACGCAGGTCTAGATTAAGTGAAGCATGAAAGAAATCATGGCTAGAACTAGAGATGCATCTTTGTGGGCCATCTGATACAGAGAGGGAAACTGACCATGATCAGTTAGGGTGGGATAGACAGGTGCGTAGATAAGCTGAATGAATGACCTAGGGTGCATGGGTAAGCTGAATGAACACAACAGCATGAAGTAGCATGACCTCCTGAGATCTTAGAAACACTGTTCTGCCAAGTGTTCTAGAAAACCCCTTTACTTGTTAATATTTTCTCAACTCTGTTTTTTCAACACAAAGAAGTGCAAAAGTTCCATCAAGTCTGTGAATAGTACCCTTGAACTATACAGCTTGATATACATATGTTGCCATCATCTTTCCCACGTTTTCTTAGCATCTAAGAATGGTACAAATGGAGACTAGGATTTTTTTCAAATATCCAAAAATAGTCACCTGTTGAGATTTGTAGAGGTATGTGACTAATCCTATTATGATTGATGTTGCTCAAAAGGGTCCTAACAATATAGTTAACATATTACCTCATTTCTATAATCACCATCTTGTATTTTTTTCTTTCTTGTTTAACAATTAAAGGCACAAAATGTTCTTTAAAAATTATAAATTTAAATACCAGAGTACATTTGATAAATAGATTCATCTGTGTGTACAGAAATCGGAAATATTCATATAAATCATAAAAGGGGAATGGATTTTACAGTTTTCAGTAACATTTGTCTTTGATTGCCACTGGCTTCGAATGCACAATGATACACTTACTCCATTTCATAAATGCAGATATTAAGGTTCTGAACCACAATATTGTCCATGTATTTAATGATTACATAGGTACATTAGATGCAATTGTACCTGGTATATCTGAACAACATAAAATTTCTTATACAGAGCACCTTTTGTCTACATTTCCAGTTACAAATTCACAACACTAGTATGCAATTAAAACTAGGTACATCTGGAAATTGCAGTGAGATTCATTTGTTCCAGTATTACATGTTTGTAAAGAAAATAATATGAAGTGTGCAATGTATGGAAAATATTTATGTATTTTTATAATCTAAATAGTCAAAAATACCATTTTTATGTTTAAGGGAAAGATAATAACTTCTATGTCTTCTTACACATTATGTATTATCTGACCAATAAAAATCAAATTCAAACATATGCCTTCATGCTAAATGATGCACTGAGAGTTAAAAAATTATTTTTCAATTTGATGTCTTACCATTGTGGTAACTTTGTGGTTAAATGTAAATATTTACCTCTACATATTGAAATAAAAAAACAATCTTAAAATATTACTTATTGCTTTGTGGAAAATGTCATCAAAAATTTTATTAACACTCAACAGGAATTTGAGATAAGACCTTAAGGAAGTGAAACACTAACTCCTGCACACTAAACATTAAGAAACATCAATAATTTGTGCTCTTAGGTTGGCCTAGTGATCTAAAGAGCTATATTTGAAAAGAGCTATCAACAATACACAAAGTCAAAAGAGCATAGTTCCCAAATTAGTAAAATACAAATCTATAATTAGTAAATTATCGAAGAGAAACTTAAGAGGTAAATGAAATACAGTTGACAATGAGTAAACACTTTAGTCTTAAAAAGAAGAGACACATGTTTCTCAAATAATAGCAAAGAAGAGGTAGTAGATCACTATTCTCAAGTGTTGTCAACTATCACATGCTGCAACTACCACTCAGCAAGTGAAAGGAAAATAAGCAGTCACTACTATTAATGACAACTCATATTTAAAACAAGTCAAACATTTCATTTATACTACAAATATTCTTTCTTTAATCTAAAGAGACAGTGAAGTACTGTACTGTGGAAATAAAGGCCAGTGGTTGTGTGTGTGTGTGTGTGTGTGTGTGTGTGTGTGTGTGTGTGTGCGTGTGTGTGTGTATGAAGTATGGAGAAACAAAAATCACATAAAAGTTCACAGTGGGAAAGTCTCCTACTTTCATTCTTCATGAAGGTTTAGAAGGCAATGTGACCACATGCAGAGCATCCAAGAGAGTAACTGAATATCTATGCAAAACATCTTTGGAGCTAGGGATGCCACACATATAAGTTGTCCTGGGACATGCATTTGAAGCTGTATGGTAACCAAATTGTCATCACAGTATCTAATCAACTTATTTGCACCAATTTAGTATGATATTTATTGATGAATATGGGATTTCTTTCAATAAGACATTACTGGCTATGTTGTGGAAACAGTCAAATGGAGGGATGTATGTGATGAACAAAGTTATAGAGTCCCCTTTTCACTCAGCTTCCAGCCTTATAAGTAGGAGGGTAACTGGGAAAATAACATTAAACCACCTGAACAAAATAAAAATAAATAGCAATGGGTCTCAAAGAATTTGGGGTTGTTTCTTAGGTGTGCAGATTGAAATAACAGAACAAAAGATTGTAAGAGTTGCTCTGACTCCCTATGCAATATTATGGTGACATTTACATAAAAATTCAACGAAACTTACTGTGTATCCAGAATGTTATTGAAATAATCTTTCTCCACAGGCCACTGCACTGTTATAAGGAAGAAGATACAACCTGTCACCAAGTCTTCATCCTTTTCGTTATTCTGCCTCATTCTCCAAAAGCACCTGGGATGAATAAACCTGGATACAAGAAGTGGAATGTTCAGGAGAAAGAAGAGTAAAATCAAAGTGAACATTTTTGTCCTATTCGGAGCCTGGGCAGTGTGTGTTGTGAAGTGCTATTCAGATCAGCACATTATAATGGCACCCATATATTCCCAGTTGCTTTTATTTCTGCAGCCAAAGGAGAGGCTATTTGTGTATTCATGATTCCTTTATTT
This sequence comes from Dicrostonyx torquatus, assembly GCA_028555095.1. Classification (NCBI taxonomy): domain Eukaryota; kingdom Metazoa; phylum Chordata; class Mammalia; order Rodentia; family Cricetidae; genus Dicrostonyx; species Dicrostonyx torquatus. The sequence continues at coordinate 224,709 of JAQHUG010000718.1, read as the reverse complement.
CCCAGTTGATTCCTTGCCTCTGGAGGAATCTTGAACACTTTCTTACCTGTGGCTCTGCACCTGATATCCATGTGATAAAATTTAGTTCAGAAATATATATGAAGAGAATTCAGGTAATTTCATGACATCATTTAATTTTGTGGAAATTAAGGCTCTTAGGGGCATGTCATTTTAGAATAATTTGGTCCTAGGATTGCCAGAACAATCTTTTTATGCTAATGCCTTTAGATGTAAGTGGATTTTCTTAGATTATCCACACTGAGACATGCAGCAATGTTTCAGGGCAGACAAACAAAGCAAAAATTTTTGGTTCTACACTGGAAATTCTTTCACAAAGTCCCTGTCCAAGGTTAGAGAAACTGAGTTTCACAGAGCTTGCACAGTGGGACTTGTACTACATGACTGGCAGTAACAGAATATCCAACCAATTACTGTGCTTCCATTGTCAGCCCCAATTACATTTTTTTCTGAATCCCGCTGTTCTACCATTATCCAAATAACCACAGAATCAGTTAAATTTATGGTATTATAAAATGTTTTTGAATATTCCACATGATCCCTACATATTCCATGTCCTACATTTCAAATTCTCAATGATATCTATCACTCCTCCTCAAACAAAATCATTATTAAAGAGAAGATAAGGCAAATATTTTATGTCTATAACATAACCTCTCTCATAATCTCCCTTCTTGTGCCTCAGTTCTCATAGATCAATTACTTGTTTGACCAAATTCTTGGGCTTTATCTGTGATATTCTACAGTGTTTTTTTCATTTTTGATTCTTGTAGTGACTGTAATTACACCTTGTTGAGAATCTACAAAAGAAATAGATGTTGTGAAGTGACCATGGACTCAATGTACAAATTCTTTTCTTTTTGCCAGAATTTAAGCTAACTTTTATTAAAATTTATATATTGACCTAGATGGAGTTTGCTCAGAACCAACATCTGAAAACTTTCCAGGTTGGTTATTCATAAATTCTTCTTATACTATTTTCCAACTCATCTCTTTTTGCTTGCCTTCTATAACATGTATTGATTGCCACTGTGATTGTGCGTTGATGAGAGTGAGTGAAGGAGTCTCTTTCCGTGGCTAGATAGGGACTGCAGCAAGAGCAGAACAAAAGTACGGCATGGAGGCCTAAAAATGTGAGGCTATTTCCACCTTGAACAAAAGTCAGAGAGTTGGAACATACATCTATTTTTTTCTACAACAGTAGGACAAATCTTTTTCTGTTTCATTGTAAGATTTACTTAGCATTTTATATGAGGAAAACAGGGCTAGTGTTCTCATGTGGAGACAGCATCTCCTGAAAATGCTGAGAGTATAGGGGGTGGGCTAAAATGGCAGGGGAAGGGAGAAGAGGAAGGAAGGAGTATGAGGAAAAAGGATGTTCAAAAAGGGGGACAGGACACTGAGGGAGAGCAAGGAAACAGATATCTTGATTGAGGGAGCCAGCAAAGGCCTAGCAAGAAACATGTCAATAGGAAAATGCTAAGGAATACACAAGGATGGTCCCAGTTAAGGATGGTCTCTAAACAATAGAGCAGAGAATGCCTAAACTGGCCTTCCCCTTTAATGAGACTAATAACAACCTTAATTTTCATCATAGAACTTTTATCCAGTGTCTAATAAAAGAAGATACAGAGATCTACAGTAAAGCACTGGGCCTAGCTTCTGAAGAACAATCCATGAGAGGGAGGAGTGATAATATGAGCAAAGCAGTCTTGCCTGTGATGATGATACCCACAAAAACAGATGACCTAAGCTAGTGAGAGCTCACTGACTCTGGACTGATTGTGAGGGAACCTGCATAGGACCAACCCTAGCCCACTGAATGTGAAGGACAGTTGTGAGGCTTGGACAGTCTGTGGGATTGCTGGCAATAGACCAGAATTTATCCCTAATGCTTGAACTGGCATTATGGAGCACATTCGTTGGAGAAATATCTTGTTCAGTCTAGATATAGAGGAGAGGGCTTTCATTTTGCCACAAAGTGATGCATCAGATAGTATTGACTCACCTTAGAAGCCTTATCCTTTCTGAAGATTAGATGGGGGCTTGGGGGAGAATGATAGGATGAGAAGATGGGAGGGAGTGGTAATGGAGAATGCTATGTAAAGTGAGAAAACATTGTATTAAAAATTCTTTTTTGTTTCTTATTGATTTTTTTATTGAGCTCTACATTTTTTTCTGCTCCCCTCCCTGCCCATTTCCTCCCTGTTCAACCCTACTGCAAGGATGTTCAGAATTGATATTTCATCTTCATGGAAATTTTCAGTGATGAAATATAGACAAATTTACCTTATGAACACTAGACCAAAAGTTCTAGATAAAATATATCTAAACGAAATTCAAGAATACATCAGAATATAAACTATTATGATCAAATAGGATTCATTATAAAGAAATCAATAAATATATTCAAAAATAAACTCAAAAAACAAAAAACACAGTATCATGCCATTAGATACAGAAAAAGTCTTTGTCAAAATCCAACAATCCTTTATGATAAAAGTCCTGAATAAGTTAGGAGCACAAGGCATATATCTCAACATAATGATGACAGCTAACAGCAAGTCTAGAGAGAGCTAACATGAACTTAAGAAAAGAGAAAAATCAAGCAATTCCACTAAAATCGGGAGCAAGTTAAAGTTGTCCACTCTATATAGTTTTCCAATATAGTACTTGGAGACTTAACTGGATTTACAATAAGAGAGAATGAGATCATGGAAACAATTCAAAATGAAGAAATAAAAATATTTCCAGATGACATGAAACCATATCTGAGTGACTTTAAATTTCTCCTGAGTATGTCCTATAAATGATTAACACTGTAAGCAACCTAGCAGGATATATAATTAACTCACAGAAATTGATATTCATCTGATCAATAAATAACAAATGACCTAATAAAGAAATCAGGGAAACACCAACTATCACAAAAGCTAAAAACCAGAAAATATCTCGGTCTGACCCTAAATGCACAAGTGAAATACTTGTAAAATAAAAATGCCAAGCCCTTGAAATAAGAAAATGGGGAAGATATCAAAAAATGTAAAAATCTCCCATGCTCATGGATCACTAGGATTAACATAAAAAACTTGCCAGTTTACAGAAAACAATCTACATATACTTTTCTATTCTCATCATAATTTCTACACAATTATTTCCAAATGTATAAAGCAAAAAGTTCAATATTGAAAACTCAGGATGGCTAAAACTATCCTGGAAAATAATAGCACAGCAGCAGGTCTCACCATTCACAATTTTAAGTTGTACCATAAAACTGTAGTAATAAACCTTGTGGTATTGACATATAAAGAGAAAAGTTGATCAAAGAGCTCAAATTTAAGATACACATAAATCCACACACATTTGAATACCTAATATTTAATAATGCAGTCAGAAATACAACTGGAATATAGACAGCATATTCAACAAATTGTGCTGGTACAACTGGAAGTCTGCTTGTAGAAAAATGCACATACTTCTATCTTCATCAATGTTCTTAAACTCTAGTACATATGGATTGAGGACCAGAGACACTAAACCTGATGAAGATGAAAATGGGGTATAGCCTTGAACTCATGGGAGTAGGTGTTTTGTCATAAGATTTGATAATTTTTTTATTATGTATACAGTGTTGGCATCAGATCTCATTGTAGATGGCTGTGAGCCACACACTGGTTTTTGGAATTGAACTCAGGACTTCTGGAAGAATAATCAGTGATATTAACCTCTTAGTCATCTCTCCAGCCCATATGGCTAAATAGAATAATGATGTGGCAGTTACTAAGAGCAGTAATTCACAAATGGGACCTTAGGAAACTTAAATTTTCTCTAACGTAAATAACACTATTATTTAGACAAAACAGTAGCTTACAGAATGGGGAAACGTCTTTACCAAATTCACATGTGATGAAGCTAATAATAGATAGATGATAGATAGATAGATAGATAGATAGATAGATAGATAGATAGATAGATGATAGATAGATAATAGATAGATAGATAGATGATAGATAGATAGATAGATAGATAGATAGATAGATAGATAGA
>JAQHUG010000718.1:43116-60077 GCA_028555095.1 Dicrostonyx torquatus | reverse complement strand
GGAATTCTCTATTCACATTCCTTTTCTGGGGACATCACACCTCTCATTCAATACATCTGCATATCTCACCAGCTTTGGAGCCAGCCACTTCTTTCCCGGGCAATCTACATGTGAAAAGGAAGGCTGGAGCCAAGCCTGTACCTTTTGTCTTTCTAAATTGCTAGCTTTCCAGCTAACAAACTGTTTTCAAGCATGGCTGTGTCAGGCTGGTGAATGTCAGAGCCCACAGGTCACCTAACGATCAGACAAGAAAGGCAGACAAACTGGTTTGTTTTACAGACTAGGCAGCAATTAAACATATCTTTAATTCCAGTAGCCACAGTAGCTTGCCATCGAATCCAGGTAGTGGTGCACACACTTAATTCCAGAACTAGAGAGTATTATAAAAGAGGAGGAGATGGTTCTCAGTCTCAGTCTTATTCTGAGGTTTCCTGGAGGCAGGGTCACCACTTTTGGACTGAGGTCAGGCTAGGTTCTGGCTACTTTGTTTCTCTGGTCTTCAAGTTGAACTCCAACTTCTGTCTCTGAGTTTTCATTAATTATGCTCCATTTTGAAACCCAACTTTTGGGGCATGAACTAACAAAATATCGTTTTTCTGAGGCTTTTTAGCTACCACCCCAGGCCAAAGCTAGGATTGGAATTCCAGCTCTAGGAATTCCACCTGGCTTTGGGAGTAGCACTAGTTTTCCCAAAGTTGCTATTCTGAATTATGCGCCCACAAACAGTGGATAATATTGTTCCTTTCTTCACATTCATTCCAGAATTTCTTTCTTCTGGTGATGGCCATTCTGATGGAATCTTAAGGAGATTTAGTCTATATCTCCCTGGGAGCTGTGTATAGCAGAACTTTTTGTCGATGTGCCTTGTAAAGTACCCAAGCTAACTGCATAGCCAGAAGAAATGAGTGTATAAGCATGTCTGGTGCCTACTGACTTCAAAGACCTCCAGGCAACTACATTGGAAATTTCAAAGGAAATGAACAAATATCCAAATTTATACTACATACCAAAATTATACCTACATGAAATAAATAAACTGAAAGTTAAGGTGTAACAACAATGAGGCAGCAATAAATCATGCACCCCCATTCAAAAAATAAAAGGAAGAAAGAATAGAAAAAGAATCACAGATTAATTCATCATAGAATTCTGTAAAAACTTCAGAGAAAAACTGATACTGAACCTATTTAAAGTAATCCTTGATATGAAAATAAAGTGAATCATCTAGACCCTTAATGAAGCTATTAGTACCTGATTTCACACCAGATAAAAACACAAAAATGAAAGTACAGACATATATGGTCATTTTAATTTTTATTATTTTTTCCTTTAGTATGATATTCCTTACTTAGTGTAGCACATTCTCATCCCCTGACTCCCTACAATCTTGAACTATTTTTCTAATAATTCTCTCTCTCTCTCTCTCTCTCTCTCTCTCTCTCTCTCTCTCTCTCTGTCTCCGTGTGTGTGTGTGTGTGTGTGTGTGTGTGTGCGTGTCCTTCCCTACCTCTCTCTGTCACTCTCATGTTCATTTCTATTCGATTGTTTTTGGTCCACCAAGATTAAGTAGGGCCATCTGTGAGGATATGGGTTTGGAGCTCTGTGTTAGAGCCCTATAGGCTCAGCAGAAAAGACACAGCTAAAGACATGATTTCCCTTCTCCTAAAATCTATCCATAACCACAACTGAAAGGTAAAAGGTGGGACCCTGTAAGCCTCTCCCCTTCCTAGACTGATTATGGCTAGGGCTGGTCTTGAGTGAGGCCAGTGCAGGTGAATACAATTGCTCTGGGTTACTGATTCCTATAGTGGTGTGGAGTCTGGAGAATGGCGTGTCATAGCCATGTCCCTTCTTTCCATTCTTATTACCTTCCCACACCCTTTTCCTCAATATTTCCAGAGCCTTAGGTGGCATGGTGTAGCTTATTTTTTAAAACTGTGACAATATACTTTGCTTATTTTCTTCATCAGGAGCAATAATGAGTTTCTGCATTCACCACTGCATTTTTTAAAAACTAAATTTTCTATGTTTTATCTAAAAACACCTTTTAAATGGTTTTTGAAAGACAAAGATCCTTGAGAGCCAGCAAAATGGCAATGCCACCATGTAGCAGTTAAAACAGTAGAACACATGTTGAATTCAGCACTGGACTGTTAATGGACTGACTGACCACTGGCTCCTAAGGCACCTATCTTCCTAAATCCTAAGTTCCTGAAATGTCTTCCCCAAGTCAATATTGCTAATCGTGTAACTAGAGATATTTGTCTCTTAATTGCGGAAGTCTATGAGAGAAAAATAAAGATGGCTTTTTAGTGTCACTTTATTCACATAATGGCAAAAATTATTATCCCGTTTCCCAGTTAAGATCTCCATGGTGAGGTGAGTTCCTGTGTTTAAAATTTAGGATACTTTATATAAGGCAGGATGTGCAGCTGGATTTCACTTTTACCTTTAACAGAGCTACTTGCAAGGAGCATTTTATTTTAATTCTTCGTTTTCTTTGGTTGAGAAATCCAGCTTCTCTACTTTGTCTTCAAATCCTAATATTCTGTCTCCTACATGATTTATTGCATTTTCCATTTCCTGTTTCATTTCAATTTGGGTTTTTCAATATTTCTAACTATTTATTGAATTTGGCTTTCAAATCCTGCATTGTCCTCATTTTCTTCAGGCATTTGCTTCGTTTTCTTGCCCAAATAATTTTATTCTTAACCTCTTTGAGCTCATTTACATGCGTTATATGCTTTGACCTACTTAAACATGATTGTGGTTTTTTGAGTTCTGTATCTTGGATGTCATTCAAAGTGTTTTCCTTAAGAGACAAAGCTGTATTTGAGATTTGAGTCAAAGACATTTTGTCTTTAATTTGTTCTGGGAATGGGACTTGATCATAAGAATTTAGGGTGCTGATTGTCTCTTGCTGTGCCTTTTTAACCCAGGAGGCTACTATTCCAAGATGAGAATCTAGGCGGGTAACTTGTATCTGAAGGGGTCAGATCACAGGGTCAGACAGCTGAGTGCAGCGTCCTCCTAGATCCAGTTCTGCTCTAGGCTGGCAGCAAGCATGTGGGGAGACTGTGCACAGCGGGTCCAGGGCAGCCTGACAGCTGGAGCTGTGTGGAAGGCAGCCTGAGACGGAGTGGGAGGGAGGGTCTTCGCGGGCGGGGACGTTCTCCTAATCAGAGGAGAGATGGTAAAAGGAAAAAACTTGGATGGATTTGGAAAACTAATTAAGAAAGAGAAAGTGTCTGCATTCGTAGAGGAACCACGTAACCGGAACCGGTATGTAGTGGGCGGGGCCAGGAAGGCACTCCAAGGAGCCACGCCAGAGTGACAGGAAAATCCACCATTCACTGTGGGGTCTGGGAGTTCCATGGTCCCTATTCCGGGGCGGAGGACACTGGCATCTGTTGGAAAGCCTGAAAATTCACGGTAGCCACAGGTGCCACGTGGGGTGTCCTAGGAAAGTCACCTGTCAGCAGCGGAGTGGCGGGAATCACAGCCCGGCGGCGCTGGAACCTCCCAGGTCAGAGGAGCTGCGGGGCTGGGAACTGCGAGAACGGAGCTGGGTTGTACTCGCTGAGTCTGCTCTTTAGGACGCCACTCTCACAGTTCTGTAGTGGAAATCTCACCATTGTCTGCAAGTTTGAGATCCTATGAAATAGGACTCATCCTGATTTTTTATTTATCTTATTGTTGTCAGAATATTTTCATAAAATAACCTGGTAAAGCGTTTGCATCATATGCTGTCTACCGAACCGGGTCTCGTTGCTATTATTGTAACAGTTACAAAGCTCTTGAAATTTAAATTCATGCATCCATTCCCTAGGACTAGGCACCCAGAGAGCTTTGTAGATTTTAGTCACACGAGGAACCAGTGCAGGTTTGATTGAATCAGAAAATACACTGTGACAGGACAAAACCGTGCAGAGGTTCCTCCATCTTGTATTCTTGCTGAAGCTGTTTCCAGGGTTAACTAGAATTTGATTTCCTTGATGGAGAATCCCATGGAAAACTACCCAACTCTGTCTGAGGAACCAAAGGTCAGGATGTGCTATCTAACCTATCTGATTTAGCCTTTGTTAAAACTGTGGAGAACCTTCTCCAGATGACCTTTCATCCTAGCTGTGTGCAAGAACCCTCCTTAGGGAGGGTAACGTCCTGTCTTTGCTCCTGTTAAAAACTGCTTGCTTCAAACTGCTGGTATTGCAGAAGTTCCCCTGTAACTGCCAAGCAAGACACCTACACCTAGGTCTCTGCCCTTAAAAATCCCGTGTTCTGGGTACTTGGAGCCTCGCCTAGAATACTTGGGTATGGTCTCAGATGACTAGAATAAATTGAGTCTATTTTGGGTTGGCTACAAACTGTTTGAGTGCTAATCTCTGGTGGGCTACTCATAATAATACTTTATCAAGTTCCGCAATAATGATTGTGAACATTAACTTTTACAAGGCAAACTTTAACCCCTACTAATTTAACATCTGAAAGGTATGCACTCTATGATGTACATGCAGCATCCACAAATGTATCTTCATATACTTAGATACTAATGTTATAACTTAGGTCCAAGCAAGTCCTAGATGGATGCTATGAGTTAATATCAGTCCACACTATTTTATAGTTAGAAAACTCACTATAGATGAAAACAAAAGTAGAAAGCATTTTTTGAATATTTATGCTCACTCACTTAGATCAGAAAAATGTCTCCATGGTTCAAGAAAAGCACTCTGTCCATGCAAATGTGGCTAAATAGTTGTTTTGTATTTCAGGGTTTGTTGACATTCCACGCTGTGACTGTGAACTTCTTTCTTGCAGGAGGAGTGGGAATGCCTAGACCCTGCTCGCAAGAGATATCCTGTTGAAGAAATACAACAGTCTGGTTTCTGTGGGTGAAAATAGGTTCTTTTGCAGTCTCCCTTTCTCCTGCTCAGGGTTCCTGGGAAAACTATTCTGCATGTATGGAAGCTGTATGTGAATGGGTCTTGCATCTCAGAGAGTAAAGTGAAATCCTCAGAGAAAGACATTTTACCTGGTATTCTCTCTCCTTTTGCAGGTATCAGCATCTTTCATGTTTGTTCCATGGAAAGTTCCAGGTGCTTTTTGAGGAATCGTTTTCCCTTATGCAGGTCTCCCACTGCTCAACCAGTTCTGCTCACCTGTCAATTAGAACAAAGAGCCCTGGATGGTGTAGAGAGAGGAGACAGTGGCAAAGGATCCAGGTGTGCAGGAGTCACTGAGGAGGAGGTGAATGAATGGGGAGGGACTCGAGTGACAGTAGAAAAAGAACTGGAAGTTGGTTTTGCCACATTCTATTTCATTCACACTGATTCTAGATAATTCCACTGAGGATAACCTCAGGATTATCCTACTGTAGGTATTAGAAGACTCTCTGAAAGATTCAATGGCAGATAAAATTTTATTTGATTTTGCATATGAGTGATGTTGTCTCCCATTCACATTGCTGATCATGCCTTCATACCAATAGTAAATGTTTTCATTACTATAATTTGAATATAATGTTTAGTTAGAACCATTGATGCCTCTTGGTTTTTCTTGTTCTCATTTTTTGGAGCATTTTGTAATTCCTTCAGATTCTGTGTCTTAGAGTTAATTTCTTCATTCCCTAAAAGAATGCTGGCAAGATTTTGATAAGATTTGCTTAATATTTCTTCAGAGTATTAAACTCTTACCCTGTTGTCTACCCGTTGACATCCCCTGTCATCTGTCTTCATGTCAACTCTGAACAGATTGCATTCTTGTAATTTTTATATATTTCGAACTCATCTCTGGATTTGATTCTTACCTCATAGGTTTTGAAGTCTTTGTGGTTTCTCACAATTTCTCTCTTCATATGAAAAGTACCTAAATAAACTTGGCACAGATTACTTAGAATCTTTACAGGATACAAACATTCTTTTACATTTCTTCCCATGTTTTAATGTGAACATGCTACTAGTGAGTCAGTATTGCCGTGTCTTTTATGTATTCTTCTGTTTTCTATATACTGTTGATGTCAGCAGTGTGAGTTATTCAGACACTTTATAATGATTGATCTTTACTAGGTTTGAAGACTTGTTCTGTTTCTAAGACATGGTTACACTAGAGCATGCTACTTGAAGTTTGAGAAGACTGGGCATCTTCTGCTCTTTTATGGGTGATTCCCTGGAGCCCTTCTAGGTGTTACTGGTTTTCTATGCTGTTCATGGTTATCTTTCTCACTAACGTCCAGTCTGATTTCCAACATCACTGAATGAGGGATGTTGAAACCTCCCTGCATTACAATGTTATTTGCTTCCTATAGTTCTGTCATTGATTGCTTCATTATTTGGAAACTTTTGTGAAATGCATTTTTATTGATCACATAGCTTTCTTGCAAGTGGACCACTTGATCATTTGTTAAATTTTTTTATATTAATAGATATGGCTTTTTATTTTACCTACTACAATTATAACCAACCCTCATCACAGCATATCTATTAAAAAGATTCCTTCACTCATAGCATTTTGTATCCTTATATTTGAAGTAAAATTTTCATGACTAAAAGTGTGGAGCATGTACTATGTACATTTTAGCTGTTAAAATTGCTTTGAACGTACTCTTTTTCTGCTTATTGATTATAGTATTATTTATTTACTTTTTGATTTTTTAATTCTTGATAAAAATCTGTGTGTTTATGTGTTGTACTATGAAAAGTTTACTAACAAATTTCTCCATTCTGTAGACTGTACTTCATAATTTAATTATTATCATTTTCATACAAGATTTTAATTGCATGCAATCCTGTTTACTGCTTATTGCTCTTGTGTCTTGTTAATTTGTTGTGCTGTTCAGAAACTAGGTCCCTATGTCTATATATGGACTTATTCCCCCTTGTGCTATGCTGCAGGCTTCACAAGTTACTGGAATTGTGAATTGGAATTCACTGGACCCAGTTTCATTCTTTTATATTTGGCTATTTACTTTTCCCAATACCATCAGTTGATGAGGCTGTGTCTTTTATAGTTTATGTTTTTGCCGCTTTGTTGAAATTTGACTGCATGGCCTGTTTCTGTATTTGCTTCTCTTACTGTATTATGTGTTTACTCTATGTCATTCCCAAGGTGATGTTATTCTGTGTCTCCCTGCAGTGTCATCAGAAATCACGGTTGGGATGATTGAAGCTCTTCTCTGTGTGCCTAGGGTTGCTCTTAGGGTCTTTGTGTTTCCATGTAGATTTGTAGGATTCTCTTTACTGTATCTCTGAAGTAATCATGGGGAGCTTGATTGTTCTGGATTTTGAGTTAATCATATACATCTTTTAACACTGATAATTTTATAATAATATATCATATTCCAGGTGCATGCAAGATTTTTCCACCTTGTGTCATTGTCAATTCCTTTAGTGAATTCAAGTATTCATTTTAGAGGTCTCTTCTTCTTGGTTAGTTTTTCCCTTTGTTTTCTTTATTTTAAAAAAAAAAACGTGTTTTTGTTTACTATCTGGTTGTAATTAAATAAATAAAACAGTAACAACGTATCAAGACTTTTCTAATTAGTTGGTTATATAGATGATAAAAAAAGATCTGCCTCTAACTAGGCATTGATATCTCCCTTAAATTTTATTAGCTTAAATTTTGTTTATTTTTTTATAGTTAATCAATACTGATATTTAACCATTGCATAGGTTTAATCACTCACGATTACCCCCTTTTCACCCTTCTCTCTCAACCCTGTTTAGCCATGTTTTCTTTACTCTAACTGCCCACATATTTCATGTATGATTTTAGGCAGGTTTAGGCTAGGTTGCCAGATCATAGTGTGCTCATAATTCCAGCTGGCATGTCATGTGGCAAAAGTTTTATACATGCCTCTTCCCATCCTCCAGGTCTTACAATCCTTTTGCCTCCTCTTCTGTAATGTTCGCTGTGATTTAGATGTGAGAATATGGAATTCTCATTATATTCTGTGAAGTAAGCAGCCAATTATTCTCAGTATTTGATCAGTTATGAGTCTCTGAAATAACTGTTGCCCATTGAAAACAAAGTTTCTTTGACCCAAGCTGAAAGCAGCACCAGGCTATGGGTGTGAACTGAATAGTTTTAAAACAATTTAATTATTTATACATGTAATAAAATGTCAGTAATAAATTTCCTCCTAGAACTTGTAACCTTTTTCTTAATTGGCTTGCAGCTAGGTTCCCAATACCATCCATCCATTTCCTTCTGTGGTGCCAGCCCCAGATCAAGCCAGAAAACCTTTTTTCTCTTACTCACAAAGTAGTCTTACCCTATGACACCAATGGGCATGTTTTGCCTGACAATTTAGGAATTTTGCACCCAGAGCCCATATCTAGATATAGCTGTTGACAACTCTGGCCCCTGTCCCAGCCTGCATAGTGGTTTTTACACTATGAATGGGACCACCAAGGAGTCCAAGATATTTTTCAACACTGAGTAGTCTACTGACTTCTCAGCATCTTCTCATTGGTATGTACAAAACAAACAAACAAAAACCTGAAAACCAAGTGATGTCATATGTGGATTATATAGCTTATTAAGAGGGCTATCAGGACTATTAATTAGATCTGAGCTTCCTCATGGGTAATGGATTACAGAGTTCTATTTCCTCTGTAAGATGTCCACTGGGTTTCTGAGTCTCCTATATTTTCTCCTTTAAATTTTTCTCTGTTCTTCTTGAACTGTGTACCTACTAATGCATGAATTAGTGTAGAAGGAGTGTACACCCTCCTCTGTCCTGATTGCAGTGGAATGATTCCAGTTGTCCATCTGATGTAGTGTTAGGTTTAGGTTTGTCTCTTTATCTTTATCATGGTATATTCCTTTTATGCTCACATTCTTTGGAGCTTTTTTACTGAGCAAATGTGATATTTGTCCATGAGTCTTTCTTTGAGTCTATTGACATGATCATGTTTCATTTCACCGAGTCTACATATTTGGTGTCTTACATTGATTAGTTTGTAGATGCATTCTTGGCATGAACTCAGCTTTTGGTCTCTTTCCATGTAGTTTAATCACTGTATCTGTGTCCATCCTGACAACTGATCTGTGATTTTGTTCTTTGCATATATTTGTTTATTTCTCATCTGTTTCGGGTGTCCATGTAAAGCTAGCTTTGTTGGATGACTGTTTAGATTTCCTTTTCTTCGTGTTTTCTAAAGGAGAGTTCTATGTTAAATCTATCCAGTCCTTAGAACTTTAAGAAGAAATGCTTCCTGCTTTAGTTTCAACACTTGTGTAATGCCTGCTATTGTTTTAAGACACAGAAAGTTGGTCTGTTCACTTGTATCTAGGAACTCATCCTTTTCTTCTTCAATTCTGATTTATTTGCACATGACTTTCCTCAACACTCCATACAGTAACACTGACATCACTGACATACACTGCAATGTTCTCTTTTTAGCTCTGATCCTAATACTTGGGCATTCACTCTTTTCATTCAGATTAGGGGAAATATCATTTGTTAGTACTTTCCTCTCTTTGCAGAAACAAATCTATTTCATTGACACATTGTATTGTCTTTGCATCTCTATTTTATTAATTTCTGCACAGTCTTTCTAGTATCTTTCATGTAGTAGTTCAGACTGGCTTGTTCTTCTGCTTGTAAGTCCTGAAGCACATAATTATGGACAGATGTTTTTCACAACCAGTGCCTCTTGCTGTCATAACTTCTGAGCATGTCTTTGCCACTTACCTGTGTGACTGTCTTTGATGACATTGTACTTACCCTGATACTATAAGAAAAAAAATACCCTCAGTGCTCCATGAATTATGTGTCATTGTTCCATGATTTAAGTCTTTACAGTAGCTAATTAAGGAACAGTACACAAGGGGCTGGAGAGGTGGTTCAGCAATTTAGAGCAGCTGTTCTTCTTACAGTTTTCAGGTTCAGTTCACCTCACACTCTCGTGTAACTCAGGTTCCAGAGGATCTGTTGCCCTTTTTATGGCCACTGTAGACACTGCATGTAAGCAGTGCTTAGACTTATGTTGAGGCAAAGTCATTCATAGACATTTAAAAAAGAAGAAGAAAAAAAGAAGCAGATTGTCTAGAGGTAATGCATAAAAATTCAAGAAACCAGTACAGGAAAAAACTTGGAGATATCACTAATAGTGTGAGAGTAAGTGTAGAGCCTGCATATGTTATGGGATAGCTGGCACCTCATGTCAACATTAGAAGAGTTAGGAATGATCCTTGTGGATGAGAAATAAAGTTGTTTCTGTGCATGGAGCCCACATCTGGAAAACATTCTGTGCCCATTGTTATATAGCAAAAGAAGGCTTATCATACTGATGATGTAGTTAGGAACACAGCAGAAACTTTTGAGAGGATCATCCCTATTTGTGTAATACAAGAAAATTCTATGAACTGGAATCATCTACAGAGAAGTCTGCTGTGGCAGGAAAGTGAATTGAGTTCAAGCACCACAGTTTTCTTCTTCTGTGGTATAATGAGAGACCCCAGATCCCAAAACCTCCTCCCTGATCAGTCAGGTGTGATGCTGAAAGAACATGTTCCCGCTCTAACTAGTTCACGATTACCAAACAGGACTCAAGATACAGGCCTTTGTGATTAGTATGTCCTAAATCATACACATCTCTTTCATGATGTTCATGTGTGATATATGCATTCAGGAACCAAATACACTGACTGACATTCTCACTCTAGTTCTGTGGTTTGCAGTTGAGCTTCTAAGATCCTGCAGGTCTTGTATATTCTTCTCTGAGAAGAGTTGGCTGCATGTGTGCTATTCTCTAGGAACTTTCGGTTTTGCTGAATTTCATCTTCATCTCTACACTGCTGCTGAATTTCATGTTGCTGCTGTGAATTCCACTCACCTTTTTTTGATACCACCTTTTGTTGAAAGAGGAAGCATTTATTTTCTGTTGCTACTTATCAGGTCCTTCCTTTTTGCTATTTTAGAAACAATGGATTCCCCAGTCATGTGTCCTCAGGTTTCTGCTGGGTAGGATGAGTGAAGCTGTTGAGTATTGGCAGAGACTGCTCCTTCATTCCAGGCCACTCAGGCCCAAAATAATTATGCAGAAATTGTATTAATTAAATCACTGCTTGGCCTATTAGCTTGTGCATTTCTAGCTGTCTCTTACATCTTTAATCAATCCATCTTTATATATCTGTGCATCACCATGGTGTTGTGGCCTACCAGCAAGGTTCCACCATCTGTCTCTTCTGGTGGTGGCTACATAGTGTCTCTATGACTCCACCTTTTTTCTACCAGCATTCAGTTTAGTTTTCCTTGCATATCTCTGTTCTGCCCTGTCATAGGCCAAAGCAGCTTCTTTATTCATTAACAAATAAAAGCAACACATATACACAAGTGAATCCCACATCTCCCCTTTTCTGTCTAAATGAAAAGGAAGTTTTTAACTTTAACATAATAAAATTACATACAATAAAACAGGTATCAAGCAAGAATTACAGTTACAATATTTATATCTACCTTATCTTTTATCATAACTAAGGAAAACTATAATTATAACTATCTGTTCTTCAATTCCATCAAAGACCGCAGAAGGATATAATATTACCAAAGTTAACAGAAGTGCATTGTAAGCAACTTCCAAACTCTAGAATTGACAGACACATGTCCCTGACTGGACAGTCACCCAAAGTTCTTCTGTAACATTGGAACATCCACCTTCAGCCTACAGGCCCAAGGTATCTAGCACAATTTTCCATGAAGCAGGAAATTTCAAAGACAGTTCCCTCTATCAGCAGTTTGCCAGTCACTGTCTTCTGTGTCCTGCAGAATGTCTGGCAGATTCTTTTACGAAGCAGGAACCCTGAAGGGCCATCTCACCTTCTTTAGGTAACTTCAGCAGTCCTTTTTTTGTGTGTGTGTGTCCTGCATGTCCAGTTTATAAGCTTAAAATCAAGCAATCCAGAGAAGAGCAGTTTCTTGACTAAATTGCTAGCAAACTCCATAAGGAGCCTCTTTGAGGCCCATCTTCCTCTTGAAGTAATTGGTGCTGCCAAGAGCAGATGTGTCTAATGTCATAAAAAGTCCTAAGTTATTAAAACATTTTAAATGCCATATTCTGTTAGTCTTTGAGAGGTTTGAAGAATAACTATCCTTCTGAAATATATCTCTGTACATCTAGGAAACCAAATGTGACTATTATAGATAAGTATCTATTAACTGTATTTCTTAATTATACATTACTTTTTTTAAAGATTTATTTATTATGTATGCAGGGTTCTGCCTGCGTGTATACCTGCAGACCAGAGAGAGATTCAGACCTCATTACAGATGGCTGGGAGCTACCATGTGGGTGCTGGGAATTGAACTCAGGACCTCTGGAAGAGCCGCTAGTGCTCTTAGCGGGTGAGCCATCTCTCCACCCCCATACATTACATTTTTAAATGAGCTGCACAAACACAATACCTTAATCAAGAGGAGCAGAAATATACATATAACAAAATTGATTTTAAATTTGTAGCAATAAACCAAGATCCATAACAGTGCAAAGTATTCATCTCTATATCATATCCACCTTTAAATGTAAAGAAACATTTATAAACGGTATGAATTTGGGTACAGTTCTCTCCAAACTACTTCCTGCTTTTTGTTGGGCAAAGTAATTTCATCAACAGTTGAGTGATGTCTCTTTCCTTCATAAAAGCTGAGAATTTCTCTCCTATTTCCTCACATTGTCGCCTTCTGAGCTAGAGTTTGTTGTCTTTGCATTGCCTTAACTCTGTTTTTGATAGTGTGAATTACCCAACCTCATTCTTCTTGCTTAGCTCATTGAGTTTCTTTTCATTCCTCAAAGAATTCATAAATACCTGCAATTGGTTGCTATAGATCTATTTGAATTATTTTATTTATTTTGACCTTTGAACATTCTCTTGACTGCTGTTTGCATTTGATCATTTATGGCATTTGAATAGATTATGTAAAACAGTAAAGCAATTCCTCTGAAATCATGGGGAAGAAACAGAATGCATCTGCCCCATGACCAGGTATTATCGGTTAGGAATTAAGTTAATGATAAGTGGCATCTGCTCTCCATATTTATCCTAAAATTCTTTCATAAGAAATCATGGAAATGCTCATTAACTATCAAGACAATTGCAGGAGATGACATTAATATAATATAAACATGATATATGTGTATTTGTGTGTGCCATAATTATATAAACTCAAAAACCATTATCTAGACATGCATAATTAAGGTTTACATTGTGACACAGGATTACCATAAGATAATATAGTTAAATAAACCAGGAATCTAGACACATGTTCCACAATCCTAGTTTGATATGGAACTATAAAGTTGATTTCTACAGAAGAAATTATAGTATCCAAAGATTGAAGGATCTCATTTGACACAGTAAATATTGTGTCAGCTTGAGTTATTAAGAACTGCCTGAGCACTGGAGTGTGAGATTCCCTGCACACATCACAGCTGTCAGTGAAACAAACTAGGAGGTAAACAGGAAAATTTGGTTCAACCCAACTTAGTCAGTGCTGATTTAAACATCTGGAGACTCTGCTACCAAGTGATATAGTTTAGGAAAATGTTTCTTACTGTATTTCAATCCCTGATGCATAATTATATCAAAACTCAACTCAAAGTACATGTCATTTCTTCCCAAAAGGTGGATTCTTGAGATGGGTTACATATATTAGTATAAGGACCTAAGGAAGGATCTGGTGTGTCAGTCATCCAGATCATATAGTTAGCATAGAGTTCAGAAGCCCATAATATACAAGTGACATCTACTTAAGGATGGGTTCTATTGATCGAGAAACAAGGCTAAACAAAAATTTCTAGGAAGGGAAGTCTGGGATGAACATTCTGGGTATTTGGGTGAGGTCTAGCTCTGTAGGTAGCAAAGGACATCAGGTCATTAATAGCTTCCACTCCCAGACTTCTAGGTGTGAAACAGGTTGTCCTCTTCTTTGAGGAGACAACCCTGTGTGATTTACTTTCCTGTTTTATTAGGGATTTGGCACAAGGACCTTTGTGCTTCCAGTATCTCCTCCCTTCTAATTTTATTTTAATGAAAAGACACTGGCTGTAATAGAGGCCAAGGGTGTGAATACGCTCTATATTTAGTCTCATTAATATGGGTAAGCATAAGAGAATTAGAAAAATAGCTAACATGACCAAGGGGAGGGAAAGCCATCTTAACAATGATGGCCATTTAAAAGTCATTTGAGAGACTTGGTCTATCTCATTATATAAATTATTAAATTGACCATCAATAGTATGAAAACAATCTGACATTAAAGCAAAGCATGCCAGGTAGTTGTTGACAACTAAGATTATACTTGAGCAACAAATAATCTATAGTAGCTCTATTTCATAAAACTGTGATTCTCAATTCATCCGTCTTTAGACTAATTTCTGCTAATATTTTTGCTGTGGTATTAGTAGTTTTACTAATTATGCAGGCCATTTTGAGACTTCTCTTTGTATTCAGTAAGGATTCCTGGGATAGGCAACAAAATTGTTGTTATGTCTGTAACCATTACAGGATTCAATAGATGTAAGAAACCATCACAATTTTCAGGGAAAAGCTCTCTTAATTCTGTTGATCAATTGCAAAGACTTACTGAGCAAAATGGGTATAATACGGCCTAGCCCACATAAACCTTCATGAACAATCCTTAGTGTAGCAAAACAGTGTCATACTGTCTCCTATCACAAGTGTGCCTTAACCCCCCTGTTGGGGACCATCGCCCCAACATAGAAACTGGTGCTTTGCCCTAAACGTGTTCTCGGAGGTGCGTGGAAGAAACAGACTCTTTCACACCATCATCGTTCAAAGGCAGCTCAGGACTTCTTGTCCTTTACAGCATGACCTTGCGTTTATTTCTCTCCCCCAAGCTCTGCCCAAACCTGAATTGCTCCTCCACCCTCAGGAATTCTCTATTCACATTCCTTTTCCGGGGACACCACACCTCTCATCTATACACTTGCATATCTCACCAGCTTTGGAGCCAGCAACTCCTTCCTGGGCAATCTACAAGTAAAAAGGAAGGCCGGAGCCAAGCCTTTCACCTTTTGTCTTTCTAAGTTGCTAGCTTTCCAGCTACCAAGCTGTATTCAAGCCATGGCCATGCCAGGCTGGCAGATGTCAGAGCCCACACACACACCCCCCCAGTCAAAAAACATTTGGATTCTGCTTTGGCCAGGTGATCATTAACATGTAATACGGTAGTAAGCATAGCAGCATCACTTTGGGGTCAGTTTCACAGTATCTTTGTTGTTTCCCCAAAGTCTCACCTTGAAGAGTCCTGATATCTCTCCAAGTTATCAGTTTAATTTCCCTCTTGGGGCTTCTCCTCTGGATGGATTTGTCATCTACTTCCAGATACTTTATTTTTCTGGTAGCCTCTGAATGTCCTGGTCAGATATAGTAGGTCTGGAGTCATCAGGGACTTTGTTCATTTTCAGGAAGGACATAAACATAACCTCACCTCAGTGTTAGAACAAGTGGTCCTTTCTGTTGATTAGTTGCTAGAACTTTTCATTTAACATATACTGTGGCCCATATCTTTTTCACAACAAAATGTTTTTGGGCAGCAGAAAAACATTATCCTTTAAAGTGAAAGAATTTTTGTTTTAAATTTCAAGTTAACACAAGCTAAATGTAGCATAGTATGTGAAGATTTAGATGACTATAAATAATTTCCCCTTTTTATTTTTAATATTTTGCCAGTTAAGTATTTCATGTTGTCATTCCACATAGCTTCATCCTGTAGATAGTAAGGAATTTAGTAACATGATTAATGGTAAAATTCCTCAAATCGTTTGCTAGGATAGACAGGGTCATTATTGGTATTTAATTGTAATGAGAGTCCTAAAAAGGAAATGTATAAAGAGCTGTTTCACTAAGTCAGGTTCCAGATGAGTTGCAATGGTATTTTCCTGGAGTCACCAGGGCCCCATGCCAGGCCTGGGGATGTGCTCTGTAGCTGACTGGTTAGGGAGAATCATTATGCACTCTAGCACTGATCTCTACATATTTGACACCAGAGAAAGTCGCAGACACAAACATCTGCAGTTTCAGATATCAAGCTGATGTCCATTTGTTACTAATTATGAAGTAGAAGCTTAGAATGCTTGATGTTGGAGTCCCCTCTGTGTGCTGTGATTACCATTAATGAATAAAGAAACTGCCTTGGGCTGTTGATAGAGCAGAACTTAGGTAGGCGGGGAGGACTGGACTGAATGCTGGGAGAAAGAAGGGTGGAGTCTAGCAGACGCCTGGATCTGCGGCCGGAGGTAGACATGCTAAAACTTTTCTGGGAGGCCATGACCTTGTGGTGATACACAGTTAATGGAGATGGGTTAAACTAAGATGTAGGAGTTAGCCAATAAGAAGCTAAAGCTAGTGGACCAAGCAGTGATTTAATTAATACAGTTTCTATGAGATTATTTCAAGTCTAAGCTAGCTGGGAGGCCAGGATGAACAAGCAACTCCCTCCTACAAGTGCTGTATAAAATAATATCTTTATATTTTTATACTGTGTTAAATAATACTGTTAGTAGAGGATAGACTCTCATGAGCCTTCCTTACCTCCCTTGCCAGAATCTGATCATTTATCAGACCAAGGGTAAGTATAAAACTAAAAACGAAACAAACCATATTACATTAACAGTTGTCTGTGGTCACTAACCTTTAAAAATTTAAACCTAAGGTTTTATTAGTTTAAGATTTGACATCCTTAAAATTTAAGACAATTTTAGGTTTGAGCTTAAGAAGACTCTTCCATTAGGCAACAGGTTATGCAGAAGTACCTGAGATTTATTACAGAAAACCCCGACAGAGAAAACACTTGATTTTTGCCATGTAAGTTTGAAAATTTATATCTAACTGATAATGTAAATGAAATAAAAATGTACAATATCAAAATATAACAGTTTCATTGAAGAAGAACTTGCTGGAAAGCTCTAGTTTTTACTAACTTTTGTAGGCAACCTGATGTC
>JAQHUG010000718.1:26807-41226 GCA_028555095.1 Dicrostonyx torquatus | reverse complement strand
TGCTAGTCTGATCTTGGTATGAGTCAAGAAACTTCATTTCTTTTATATTTTCTAATTTGATGGAATGTAGGTTTTTAAAGTACGCTGTTATGATTCTATGTCTTCCCTGGGTGTCTGTTGTTACATCATCTCTTTTTCATTTCTTAGTTTGATACTGTTGCTTCTGTTGTTGATATCCAGTGGTGGTCTGATAGCATGTAGGGAATTAGTTCAGTTTTCTTGTATTTGTTGAGACTTGCTGTGTGTTGGAGAATGTGGTCAAATTTTGTAGAAAGTTCCATGAGTTTCAGAGAAGAAGGTATATTGTTTTGTGTTTGGATGAAATGTTCTGTAAATATTTGTAGGACCATTTGGTTTTTTATGTCTGTTAGGTCCAGCTTCTCTGTTTAGTTTTTGTCTGGATGACCTGTCCATTGGTGAGAGTGGATATTCAAGTCTTCCACTATTATTGTTTGAAGGTCAGTATGTGGTTTAAGCTGAGAAGTACTGATTTTACAAACTTGGGTGCCCTTGTATTTGGTACATAGATATCAAGAATTGAAATATCTTCTTGGTGAATTTTTCCTTTGGAGAGTTTGTAGTGTGTTTCCGTTTTTCATCAATTTTGGTTTGAATTCTGTTTTGGTACCTATTGAAATGGCTATATCAGCTTTGTTTTATGGGTCTATTTGATTAGAATACTTTTTTCTGACCCTTTACCCTAATGTAGTGACTATGCTTGATGTTAAGGTGTGTTTCTTGAATGCAGAAGAGAGATGGGTGCTATTTTTTAATCCATTCTCTTAGTCTGTGTCTTTTTATTGTGAAATTGAGAGATATCAATGATGACTGGTTTTTTATTTCTGTTAATTTGTTAGTGGTTTTATTGATGAGCTGTGTGTCAATGTGACTGTGTATATGTGTGTGTGTGTGTTTGTGTGTGTTTCCCTTCTTTTGCTTTGGCTGGTCTGAGTTTATCTATTCCCTGTATTTTTATGGGTGTGGTTTACCTCCTTAGGTTGACGTTTTCATTCTAGTACCTACTGTAGGACTGGTTTTGTCTATTGTTTATAGATGTTGTTTAAATTTTCTTTATGGTAGAAGATATTGTTTTCTCCTTTGACGTTGATTGAAAGTTTTGCTGGGTAAAGTAGTCTGGAATGGCAACTCTGGTCTCTTAGGGTTTGCAATACATCTGTCCATGACCTTCTGAGTTTTAGAGTTTCCGTTGAGAAGTCAGGTGTAATTCTAGTAGGTCTGTCTTTAGATGTTATTTGGCCTTTTTCTCTTGCAGCTTTCAATAGTTTTTTTGTTGATCTGTATGCTTAACGTTTTGGGTTTTTTTGTAACAAGGAGTCTTTCTTTTTTGGCCCAATGTATTTGTTGTTCTGTATGCTTCTTGTACTTTTGTAAGCATTTCCTTATTTAGGATAGAACCTTATGTTCTATGATTATATTGAAAACATAAAAGCTGTATTTCTTCTCTTTCTCTATCCCTGTTTTTCATAGGTTTCATCTTTTCATCATGTTGCAGATTTCCTAGATGTTTCCTTTCAGGAGTTTTTTAGATTTAACATTTTGACTGATATAAATTCTCTAGCCCTTATATTCTGTTCATGAAGGTTTCCTCTGTAGTTTTTTTTTTAATTCCTAGTTTGTTTGTTTTTTATTTTCAGAATTTCCTCAGTCTGTATTTTGTTTATTAATTCTGTTTCCATTTTCAGGTCTTGAATAGTTCTAATTATTTCCTTACACTGTTTGTATTTTCCTTGATTTCTATAAGGGATTTCATCATGTCCACTTTAAGAACCTCTATCATCTTCATACAGACAGCTATAAGATCTTTCTTCTTGTGCTTCAGCTATGTTGGGATATTCAGGGCCTGTTGATGTAGAATAGCTGGGTTCTAGTAAAGACATATTGCTCTGACTGTTTGACCGTGTTTTTATGCTACCCTGTAGAGATGTGGGATTGGATTGATTATAGGCTAGATGCCGGGATTAAAGGCACCACCACCCAGCAACACAATGGTTTCTGTAGGCTTTTTATCAGTGACTTCTTTAACATGGGTCATTTCCATCATTTACATCTATAATTTCTTGTAAATAAGGAGTTACAGATTCTTGCATAGAGTTATGCCTGAGTGAATTTCTGTAATACCATTACCTTGTTGACATATATTTCTAGCTGGAAATAAAGAGGAAGGAAAGAAGGATAAATAATTGATGAGAAAGTAAGGGATTGATTCTGAGTTACTGCTTTAGAAGCAGCATTATTTAATCACCTAAAATTCTGCTCAGCTTTCTATAGGACTTCATCAAAAATCTTGACAGTTCCATTTCTGTTGAGATTTTCATATTACAGGGATTTTATTTCTGATATGATTTTTAATAATATTCTGGTTGCTAAAATTACTGGTATATTTTTCTTTCCTCCAGGTAAAAATAATGGTTTGCTGGTTTTTTTTTTTTGAGTTGGTTTTCATATCTTACCCCCAGTTCTTTTCTATTCTATTCTTTGTATAAAATGTCTTTATTACCTGTGTTGGGATGAACAATTTCTCTGATTTTTATATGTATAGTTTACCTCGTTATGATCTTTAGTGCTGTTTGAGTGCATGACCTGTGATATTTTGTATCTTTCTTCAAGTGAACTTCCTTCTCCATGAATTTTAAGAGCCAACGTTTCTGGGTGCAGTGATAAGATCAGCTATTTCTTCCATCACTCTAAATAATTCCTTCTATGCTTTCCTGTCTGTAAGAATGTTGATAAAACCTCTGCTATCTTTTTCACTTTGGGGTTCTCATGTTGTTTAGCACTATTTGTAACAGGATTGTATTCATTTTAGCTTGTTACTTTTGACACCTTGATGTGAATTGTCAAGAAGAGTGCCAGTCTTTATTCCTAAGACTGAGAAGAGCAACAGGAAGAATGGATGGTTCTCCTGTAAATGTACCACAGGTCAGTGTTATGTCCACATTTCTTTGAAAATTGTTTTTTTGTTTTTTGGAGGGTGTGGGCCCTCTGATGGACAAGCCACAGCAGCCCTGGAAGCTCAGTGTGTTTATTACATACAGCTGGATAAGGAGGCAAGTTTGCCTCATCTCAGGAGGAGCTGTTTCTCTAAGGGAAGTCTTCAAGTAGTAAATAACCCAGGGAGAAAGCCATGCATCCCAGGAGGAAAGCTGTGCATCATGGAGAGAAAGCTATGATGGCATTTTCTATATAAACTGTCAACATTCATACTGAGATCCAAGGAAGCCTTTGCCATCCCTATGAGCTTTGACACTCCCATAGGGCTGCAACATTGGTCCTTGATATGTCCATGGGGCTGAAACATTGGTTCTAGACATGCCAACTCACATGTCAACAGCACACACCCATTCAGGACTTATCATGCTCAGAGCTTCCTCCATGCTCTCGACATTGGAGACACTGGAAAGATAGAAAAATCACCCTCAGGGAAGAAATTGGAATTAACCAGAACTGAAGAATGTGTCTGACTGCTTCCTTTTTACATCTATTTCTCCAAAGTCAAGTTTCACCCAATTAAGAGCTCATATCTCCAGGCTGCCACATTCAACCCTTCAGGAAGACAAAGCCTGTGTCCTGAAGATCAGGATCTCAACAAAGCCTGGAAATGAGGGAGAGAGGTTCCCTGAACCAAGCTGCAGCCATTAAGCTGTGTGGAGAGAGACAGCAACAGTGGGGCATCTGGGATGACACAAACAATGCCTTTAGGGAGATCAGCAGTATGGAGCATTAGAAGGCAGAAAAGTGACATCCAATAAAACCTATGAATACCATACATAATCACAAACTTGACTGTTTCTTTAAAGTTAAAAAAAATCTATTATTGCAAAAAAGGTCTGGGTTTTATGCATAATTTAAAACTATAGGCAAACCCAAACAAATTTTACTTATTTTTAAAAATATATAGATAAAAATGAAAGTATAAATTAAAAAATAAAGCAAAGTGAATACCTTTTGGTGGGACCTGCCAAGGTATGCCACTAAGGAAACACACAACATGCAACAGAGTTTGTGCAAGAGGTTTATTAGGGGAGGGAGAAAGCGAAAATGTGAAACACTTGTTGGAGTGGAGACAAGAGGAGGCAAGAGAGAAAAGAGGAGACAACAGAAATGAGACAGGAGAGCAAGCTGTGCTCTGGTGGGCACTTTTAAAAGGTGCACATGTCGCATAGCTGACAGTGGAAAGGCACCTGGCGACAGGTGATAATGTAACTGCTTTGGTGGTAGAGGCCTTTTGTTTAAGTTTAAAGCCAAATTTTGTTACAAATTATATACATTTTAAACCATACCCAATGAGTAATTTACAAATTCTGAGGCCAAGATTGAAGCCTAATCTTCAGATATTATTTTCATTAGAGCAAAGTGCAAAGAAATTATAGAGATAAATGATGTTTAGGAGTGAGGAGATAGAGCCTTGCAGGTAAAGGATTTGGAAGTGTAGCAGAGCATGCCTGTTTAAGTATAAGATATTTGGAGACCTTTTGTCTGTGGCCATAGTATTTGTTGACACTTTGTGAGAATTTGGAAATCAAGTTTGCCAGTTTTGGCCATGGATTTGTACTGAGGCCAAGATATTATTATAAAATCTAAGTTCATGGAGGGAGAAAGAGTGGGTCACAGAGTGGAAGACTATGTAAATGTGGTTTGGTTTTTTTTGTTTTTTTTTTTTTGTAAATGTGTTTTTATAAGTTCCAAGAGAAAGCTGAGAGGGAAAACGAGCTGCAGGATTGCAGGTGATAACAGAGATAGCACAGTGGATCTGCAGTCTGGCTACAGAGTGAGAGAAAACCAGGAAGGAGCAGAAGGAAAGGGAACCCATGGATCAGCAGGCCACAAAACCAGAGCAATGTGGAGAATACAGTGGGCTGGAGCTTAAGCTGTGCATCTCCCTGGCTTCTGGCAGATGGGAGAAAGCAGGAGAGACATCTACATGAGTGTAGCTGGCCACAGGAGCCAGACAAGCATACGTGTCCACATGGAAAGTCATGCAGAAAGAATCAGATTCACTCAGAGACAAATGATCCCTACATACTTTACTGAAGATTAGATCAGCAGATACTGCATGGACAAGCTGGTGTATGCTTAACACGATGAAGCTGGCACTCCGTCCCTGACTCCCACGTTGCAAAAAAACATATGGTCAGTACATTTACAAAGTTTAGAGAGGGAGATCAGACAGAAACAAGCAAGTCTTAGAGCAAAGAAAAAGAAAGTATAAAATTTTTTCTCGGTTCCCCAGCCACTTGGTCCAAGGTACATTGAGCCCAGATTTGTTTGAAAGGAGTGGTCAGGGGGTCTCCAAAGGACATGCCAATGGAAGTAAAGAGGTATATGACAGTTACCAAGGATGCTGCCGAGAGAAGTCCAAAACTTGAGCCTCAGGCATCTCTAGTTCTCAGAGGAGGACAGAACAGAGTAGGCTCAGGCTGGTAGTACATCGTCACACATGAACAGGACCAAGGGCTCCTAGCCCAAGAGAGACACAGTCACCTGGTAGAACTTAGAAAAAAGTGAGACGGCGAGGACTGTGCATGAAAAACGATGCCACACATCCAGGAGAATGGTCAGAACAGGGAGATCCACGAGAGACCTAATTGCCGGTTTTGAATGGTGGACAAAGCCATCAGTGAACAAGAAAGCAGATCTGTTGCAGGTGGAAGCAAGTGAGCAGTGCTCTTATGGGTGGAGCGAACAGGTAGGATGAGCCTATTAAGTCTTGGCACCAATGAAAGAATAAAAAATAAAGGTGAGTTTCTATACTCTATGAAATATTTAGAAAAAAATATCCTCTTCATTTTCCATGAAAATTATTTCAATACCATAATACTGCAATTCTTTTTTAATTTTATTTTAAAAATAAAATATCATTTTAAAAATAAATAAATAAATAAATAAATAGGGTGAAGTGGTTGTCTTTGAGTGGTCCTGCCAACATATGGCAAATACGCCACACACAACAGTTAGTGCAGGAGGTTTATTGGGGTGGGGCAGAGCAAAAGAGTGAAAGGCCATGTTGGAGTAGAGACAAATGGAGGCAAGAGAAACGAGACAAGAGCAAAAAATTGTTTCTTATTGGATCCACGCAAGCCTTAAATTCCCTGCCTCTGGTAAAGTGCTTATTTCCTATGATTTTTTTTCTTCCTTTTCTGAGAATTCAGATTAAACCTTTACATTTTGTCACCTACCTAGCACAGCCTTGTCCTCAATGTATCCTCCCACAATACTGTGCGGACATTTGTTTTTCATGGACTTAAGATTTCTAATTCAAAAAGAAATTCCATTGTAAATGATGAGCAAAGAATTGATGCCCGATTGAGGTAGACTTTTGTCCTGATACATTAGGAGGACGGAAGGTCTCATGTGCCACATAGATGAATTTCAGGAATGACAAGGTTTGTAGAACCATCTTATGAAAGTAGCCCTAGAAACACATGGACCTTTTGGCTTCCCTCACTGAGCAATTTAAGGGAAAGTAGAACTAGAAGAGACTCAGTGTCTTGAATTCTAGACTCTGAGTACCCTAGAGAACACAGATGACAGAATAAATATGAGGCTTACTTTTGCCGTAAAACTGATGTTTCTGAGAGGAGATGCAGATTGCAGTTTAGTGGATACTTTCTTTGATATTTGATATCAAACAGTGATGATACAACTATGGGTGTGTTGACATCTGAAAACTAATTGTCTCAGGAGAGGTTCTGATCATATCATGCTTTTGATAACAAAGCTCAATGATAAGTTCTCAATAGATAAGTATTTTCTTGGTTTTTGGTTTTAATTTTCACACAATGTTTAAGCAGTCCTTCCCCACTTCTATATTTTATCATGTGACATATTGATTTGGCTCTATGCATAGGACATAAATTTTCAAACATAAATGAATGTCCCTCTTAAGTACATTCCTATCTTCTTTTGGAGGAAAAAGGCTATCCTACCCCATATTTTCCCTAAAGCATGTTTTACATATGTAGAAATTCTGCAGAGTAGTTGCATTGGACAGGTTTTCATTTCTGACTTATAAAGGGAAAGTTTTATTATGTATATGAGTGTTCATCTGCATGGTTTTTTGGGGTTTTTTGTTGGTTTGTTTGTTTTGGTTTTTCGAGACAGGGTTTCTCTACAGCATTGTTAGAAAACTTTTGTCTGTGAATAATGCCATGCCTCATTTATATCATGAAAGTGTCTCTAATTTCTCAGGTCTCTTTTACCTAGGAAAGCATATTGTCAAGTGGCACATGGTAAATGTGTAATTCTCCATTGCAGGGTCTATTGACATTCAGAAATGTGTCTGTGGACTTTTCCCAGGAGGAGTGGGATTGTCTAGATTCTTCTCAAAGGGCTCTCTACATGGACGTAATGTGGGAGAATTACAGCAATCTAGTTTTTATAGGTAAGCATGCATTACTTGTAGAACTCTTTACTCATCCTTTGTATTTACCTCTTTGTAGTTGTGTGAACTCTCTGGCTTATCTAGAGACTACTAGAAAGTAGGAAAATTCTGATAATAGTAAACATAGCTTTATATTTTTCAGTCTTCTCAGCAAAAATACCAATATTACATGATATATAATCTCTCCAACAGTCTCATATGATTTTTAACCCTAAGTTCAGTGCAGAGATAATTGAGTATTCAATTGTAATATTTTAATTTTACTCTTGGATTAAGCTATTCACCTAGTTCTGATTTTTAAAAGAATGGAGAGATTTTTGAAGAGAGAAAGAGCTGTTGGTGGTGTGCATATGATTAGTTTTGTTTTGTTTTGTTGTTAATTTTTTTGAAATACGGTCTCTAGTCCTGGCACTGCATGATTTTAATCCCATTGCTAGGGAAGCTGAAACAGGTGTGTCTAGTGAGTTCCAGGCCAGCCTGGATTATATAATGAGTTCCTAGCTGATGAAGGCTACACAGTGTAACTCTTTCAAAAGTATAAACAGCAACAAAAAAGAAAAGCATTCTCCATATGATCAATAGAAGAGCTCCTTTCTCAAGTACGTCATTGGCCTATCACTGTTTTGTTCAGCCTTCTGTAAGGCATGCAGATTAGGTAAAAATGAAAAAGCTATTACTGATTCTTGTAGTTTGATGGTGATCACGGTGGAGGTTCTTCTGAGTACTCATTTAATGATATTGAAACGCAAATGGTATCTGGTGAGAGTTCTATTACTAAGAATTGCTAATTTATTCAACTTAGAGAACTGAAGGATGCATCAGTCATTGAATCTGTTTAATCGAGCACCAATCCTTATTAATCCCTAATTGTACTAATTTTCCAGAGAACCATTGCGTATGTGGTAAATACGAGAAAGCCTTGGATCAAGGTTCAAAGCATATTGTCCATCAACATGTGAATGCCCAAGAGAATTCTTACAAATGTTATAAGTTTGGCGAAACGATTCATGAATCTTCCCAAGTTGTACCGAATAACACAAGTGATACTGCAGAATACTGCAAGGAGTACAGAAGTGGTAACCACAGTGATGCCTGTAATGAATCTTCAAACCCTAAGAGATATAAAAGTGGGATCACCACAGAACAATATAAATATAAAGATTATGGGGAGTGTTTAAATTTGTGCCCTATCATTAGCCAATATCAACAAATCCAGACTGGAAAGAAAGAACACAAAAATACGGAGTATGATGAATTTTTTTACTCTAAACATAAATTAAAGATGAAACAAATCCATAGTGGAGAAAAACCATACCAATGCAGGAAATGTGGAAAATGTTTTAGGACCTATTTGAGCCTCAGTAGACATCAGAGACCTCATCCTGGAAAGAAACACTACAAGTTTACAGAATGTAGTAAGCCCTTTCTCTATTTGTCACACCACAAAGTACATTACAAAATCCATTATGGAGAGAAATCCTACAAATGTACAGAATGTGGTAAGTGCTTTTATCATCCATTGGGACATCACACTGGAGAGGAGACTTACAAATGTAATGATTGTAGAAAACCTTTCATCTACTGCTTAGGTCTTAGAAAACATCAGCATATTCATGGAGGAGAGAGGCCATATGAATGTAAACAATGTAGTAAGTCCTTCTATACATTGTCACACCTTGAATACCATTACAGAACTCACAGTAGAAAGAAACTTTACAGATGTAATGAATGTGGTAAATCCCTTTCCACCTCCTCAGGTCTTCAAAGACATCAAAGAATTCATACAGGAGAGAAATCTTATATATGTGGTGAATGTGACAAATGCTTTATCCAGAAATCCCAACTTAAAACACATCAAAAAATTCACACAGGAGAGAAAACTTACAAATGTAGTGAATGTGGGAAATCCTTTACTGTTGGCTCATCTCTTAGAATACATCAAAGAATTCACACAGGAGAGAAACCTTACAAATGCAGTGAATGTCACAAGTGCTTTATCCAGCAAGCCCACCTTAGAAGACATCAGAAAACTCATACAGGGGAGAAACCTTACAAATGTAGTGAATGCGAGAAGTCCTTTACTGTTGGCTCAGATCTTAGAATGCATCAGAAAATTCATACTGGAGAGAAACCTTACAAATGCACTGAATGTGACAAATGCTTTATCCAGAAAGCCAAGCTTAAAAAACATCAGAGAATTCATACAGGAGAGAAACCTTACAAATGTGGTGAATGTGACAAGTGCTTTACTGTTGGTTCAGATCTTCGAACACATCAGAAAATTCATAGTGGAGAGAAACCTTACAAATGCGGTGAATGTGACAAATGCTTTATCCGGAAAGCCAACCTTAGAAGACACCAGAGAATTCATTCAGGAGAGAAGCCTTACAAATGTAGTGAGTGTGAAAAATGCTTTATCCAGAAAGCCAACCTTAGAACTCATCAGAGAATTCATACAGGAGAAAAACCTTACAAATGTAGCGAATGTGGAAAATCTTTTACCGTTGGCTCAGATCTTAGGAAGCATCAGAAATGTCATACTGGAGAAAAACCTTACAAATGCAATGAGTGTGACAAATGCTTTATCCGGAAAGCCCACCTTAGAAGACATCAAAGAATCCACACAGGAGAGAAGCCTTACAAATGCAGTGAATGTGACAAGTGCTTCATCCAGAAAGCCAATCTTAGAACACATCAGAAAATCCATACAGGAGAGAAACCTTTCAAATGTAGTTACTGTGACAAATGCTTCATCCAGAAAGATCATCTTAGAACACATCAGAGGCTTCACACAGGGGAGAAACCTTACAAATGTAGTGAATGTGACAAATCTTTTGCTGGTGGCTCGGTTCTTAGAAAACATCAGAAAATTCATACCGGAAGAAATCTTACCAATGCAGTGAATTTGGCCAATCCCTTACCCAGGAAGCCCACCTTAGAACTCATCAAAGAATTGATACAGGAGAGAAACCTTATAAATGCAATGTATATGACAAACTCTTTACCTGTCTCTCAGGTCTAAGAAAACATCAAGAAATACATACTGAAGACACAACTTTCTACACTAAGTAATATGGCACATGCTTTATCCAAACTCCTTATGGACCACTACAGCATCCACACTAGGGAATTATAATGTACATGAAAAAGCCTTTGAGAATGTTCGAATCCTAGGAAACAAAATCTAGACTTATTTCAGAAAATTTCTGCAAATATGACAAATGTAGGAAATTTTTCATTAAAATGTTTTACTTTCTCACTGTCAAATAATTCATAATGAATACAAGATGGAGAAGCCTGAAGAATGTGCTGTTCTTTGTCAGTTTTATGGAGACTGTAGGGAAGATGATTAAGATTGTAAATAAAAACTCAAAATAGCTTCCAGATGTCGGTGAAACTGTCAGGAATCACTATGTTTAATTCCATTGAAGAAACTTATACCAGTCTTGCTGTTTAGAATAGTTGAGCCAGTAAGATACAATACATTATTACAATACATGTAGATATGCCTACAGATGTGTAATATTCTCTAGGTGTTCAGTGTTCATAAGCTGTATTTTTTGCTGGTTTGGCACTTCATGATGGCAACTGTCTTCGATTCACTTTTCTTCTTGTAAACAACTCCATTCTTGTATTTATGTAAGTAATACCATTAAAACCCATTGGTTCAAGTAGATGGATTTCAGTGGCAAGCATAATTGGTTCTGTTGTCAGTTCCCATTTTGGCTGAGTGGGTGCATATGAATGCTATATCTCCCCTGGAAAAGTCTCTCATACAACATGTGCTGTAACTCTTAATTGTTCCTCCAAACTTGTATACCAGAAAATCAATATTAAGGAGAAAGCATTTGGGTCAACTAAAGTAGGGCAGATTGTTTGTCCTCACTGCTCCAGGCTTACTACTATGGTAGTACATAGTCCCACAGAAAGGGGCTCAACACAGACAGAATGTTGAGGATTAAGGAGCCCAAGACAGAAGGACACTCTCCCTTGCATTCATGAAGGACAGTGAGTGGTCTGAAATGGGAC
Organism: Dicrostonyx torquatus; assembly: GCA_028555095.1. Classification (NCBI taxonomy): domain Eukaryota; kingdom Metazoa; phylum Chordata; class Mammalia; order Rodentia; family Cricetidae; genus Dicrostonyx; species Dicrostonyx torquatus. The sequence continues at coordinate 29,795 of JAQHUG010000718.1, read as the reverse complement.
AAATGAAGATATTAGTGCAAGCTTGTGTTACTGAAGGACATCATCCAAACTGGGCTATGTTTATGCATAATCATGAACTCATGTATAGACTCCACAAGTCAGTCAGTCTCCAATAACCCTCAGTACATTGCTGTCCATGGGTAAATACTGAACACAATTTTGCTATCGTCACATCCCATTTTACCTTGAAATTTCACTCTATGATCCTCAATGAATGAATCGAATTCCATTTGTTAAATTCTTTATACAATGCCAATATTGTAGACATACCAGAAAATTCAACATGAAATAAAACTCAAGAAAGTACTTTAAGACATATATTCAGCTTAATTCCATATGTGAGTTCATCTATACAAAAAACAAGCGACTACAAAACTAAAATATGACCTGTAAGCAAGAAAAGATGCACATGCTCATATACTGCTCAGAAATCCCCAAGGGATTTCTTGGAAAGCATTCTGAAGTACTGAAAAAGATGGTGAAATATTTAGCCCAATTCTAAAGTAATATATCAGAATATTGATTCTAAAAACAGCAAGGCTCAAAAAGTTTAGACTTTAGACAAGGTAACATGTTACAATGAGCAAAACCATACCATTGCCTAAGTGTTTCATGGATTTTATTACAAGCAGATACTCATATTCAACTAATAGGAGAGTATTGTTTGAGAACATTTGGTGTCCTCAGTTATGGGGTTTGGTAAAACTTGAATGCAAGTGGTTAGTACAATTTTGATTTTATTCATGCTCTTGTTGGCCAAAGACGATGTGATAATTTGTATTAATTACTGATGTTTTAGGGATAGTTAATCTGATGCAGGATACAGTGAAATATTAATCTTCTGGACTGGCCTTTACCAAACTGTAGAATGCAACCATCTCAACAGACACTTGGGATGCCAATTTTGGGTGTTCCCTAGACCAAGATGCCTTTGCTTGATGACATTATTTTCCTATGTAATTCAGCAAAGATTTCCAGGGGTCATTTTATAAACATGTATAATGAAGATATCTGACCTTGTACCCCTCATACAATATTGTTTTCTTTGCTCTGCACTCATTTATACAAAGTTCTGGTGTATGATAGCAGCAACACCTGGGAAGCTGGGTAGAAAAGGTCTGACAGCTAGAGAGCTGTGGAGAAGGTAGTCTGCACAGAGTGGGGACAAATTGGGGATCAGTGGAGCTGGGACAATCACCTGATCTGAGGAGTGATGGGGAAATGAAGCACAGATTGTGTAGGTTTGGAAATTTCATTTGTGCAAGTGGATGGTGAGATCTAGATTATAGGAGCCATGTTACCTAAACCAGGCCATGATGGTCTGGAAAACCCAGAATTCCCAGAGAACTTCTAATAACTACATTGTTCAAAACCAAATAGAGGACACAGGTGTCATCTCCATATCTTGTAGGAACAGGAAAGCTCCCCTCAGCTGAAGAATACCTTGTGTGGCCTCTGAAAGAGTTACCAGTCAGGAGTGCAATGGGGGAACCTGAAAAGCAATGGGGGAACCTGAAGCCCAGTGGAGGTGAATGACTGGGAAACAGGCATGGGAATGTTTTTTTTTTTTTTTGGTTTTTCAAAACAGGGTTTCTCTGTGGCTTTGAAGCCTGTCCTGGATCTGGCTCTGTAGTCCAGGCTGGTCTCGAACTCACAAAGATCCGCCTGCCTCTGCCTCCCGAGTGCTGGGATTAAAGGCGTGCGCCACCACCGCCCGGCTCAGGCATGGGAAATTTAACCAGGGGTTTAACTAGTTTTTCTGCTGCTGTGCAGGACACTGTCAAATTCTGTTGTGGATATCTGCCCATGTCTGTAAAGTTTGGACCATATGAATTGGAGTTATTGGGATTCTTTTCATTTATATTATGGTTGCCAGCATAGTCACAGAAGAATAATCTGTAATCAGGGTTCTCATGCTATTGTGGCACTTACAGAGCTCCTGGAATTTAAATTCACCCATAATTTCTAACTTTGCCATTATACTACTCACCTATTCAGGAGAGTGGAATTTGTTCCTGTGATAGTATCCCAATGGCTGCTTAGAAATTAGTCCCATGATGCTGGGTGGTGGTTGTGCACACCTTTAATCCCAAGCATTTGGGAAGCAGGTGCAGGTGCATCTCTGAGTTTGAGGCTAGCTTGGTCTACAGAGCAAGTTCCAGGATAGCTAGGGCTGTTACATAGAGAAAGCCTATCTTGAAAACAAAGAAAGAAAGAGGCAGGGGGAAGGAGGAAGGAAGGAAGGGAGGGAGGGAGGAAGGGAGGGAGGAAGGAAAGAAGGAAAAGGAAAATAATTATTCCCCAGAGAATCCAGTGCAAATTAGATAGAATCTGAAAATACAGAAAATATATTTTACCAAGCCCTACACCAATAGTTGAAAATATTAACATTTACTAGAAAATTCATTAATAATCGTTTCTTTTCCTTCTGAGATGTATGAAATAGAGTATGTAAATACAGCATTCAGATATTATCTTAAGAACTCACGATGCCTTCCCACCTTAGAGTGTGGGAAAATGCAGTATTGTGGATGCTGTGGGTAAATATCAAGCCACACATTTTATAGTTGTAAAATGAATTATAGATTAGGACAACATTGAAAAGCATCTTTTAAATAATTCTGATCACCCAGTGTGTGAGAAAAATAGACTCTAATTTTCTTTTGGTTCAGTAAAAAGCAGTCTTCCCTGTGTGCATAGACAAATACTTGGTATTGTTTGATTTTTGCTTTATTTCATTCAATCACTCTGTTGCCCTATCTTACTCAGAACTCACCATGTAGACCAATACTGGTCTTAAATGAAAATTACTTGTCTCTGTCCCCTTAATGCATGAATTAAAGCAGTGTACCAACACAGCTGTCTCAGACACTCCCTATTTTAAGTTGAAGATCCAATGACATTCAGTTTTATGGCTTTGGACTTCTCTCAGGAGGAATGACAATGCCTAGATCTTGCTTAACAAACTTTGTACAGAGATTGGATATT
>JAQHUG010000717.1:228265-241730 GCA_028555095.1 Dicrostonyx torquatus | reverse complement strand
TTATGCCATGATTAATATAAGTATAGGGGTAAAACACATGGGCAGTAGACTGCGCATTCTGTATGTTTTATTAATTCAGCTGAAAGTTAAAATATGGTGAAATAAATGTGGATAATGCAGAAGTGTGTGTATGTGTGTGTGTGTGTTATGGTGTGGTGGGGTATGGTGTGTGTGGCACTCTGTGTGTGTGTGTAATACACACTCATGTGTGTGGGTTCATGGGCAGGCCAGAGGAGGGTGTTGATGTCCTCCTGTATCAGTCTCTGCCTTACTTCTTTGAGGCAGAGTCTTTCCCTGAACCATACTCTTTCATTTTGGAGGCTAGGTTGGAGCCAGAGACAACTAGAAATCCTTTGTTATCTGCCCTTCACAGAGCTAAGCTACAGACACACTAGGACCACACCTAGCTTTTTATGTGAGCTCTGAAATCCAAACTCGTATCTTCAAGCTTGTGTAGCAAGAGTTCTTACCCACTGATCCATAACCTCAGCATCAGGTTGCAGAAAAAATTAATTAGTCCACTAAATTAAAATAGTCTGACATTTGAACAAAAATTTTAAGGATATTGGAATTTACTTTTTTTTTTTTAAAAAAAAGTCATTTTTAAATCAGACATGACAGCATGTGCCTTTAATCCCAGCACTAGGGAGGCAAGAGGCAGGCAGATAGATCTCTGAGTTTGAGGCCAGCCTGGTCTACAGACGTAGTTTCTCAAAAAAAAAAAAAAAAAAAAAGCATCCTCCTGTCTTCCAGGTTTGACCAGAGTCATGGAGCCTCCCAGTAACACCACAGCGTTGGACTTTATTCTTCTTGGACTCTTCAGCCACACACAAGTTCACCTGTTCCTGTTTTCTGTTGTGTTAGTAATCTTCACTGCCTCCCTGGTGGGAAATGCCCTCATGATCCTTCTCATCTGCAGGGAACCCAGACTCCACACACCCATGTACTTCCTGCTCAGCCAGCTCTCCCTCATGGACATGATGCTAGTCTCCACCATCATCCCCAAGATGGCAGCCAACTACTTGATGAGCATGAGGTCCATCTCCCCTGTAGGCTGTGGCTCCCAGATCTTTCTGTTTCTCACACTGGCGGGGGGCGAGTGCTTCCTCCTGGCAGCCATGTCCTATGACCGCTATGTGGCTGTATGTCAGCCCCTGCGCTACCATGTCCTCATGAGCTCCAAGCTGTGCGTGCACCTGACCTTGGGCTCTTGGTTCCTGGGAGCCGCTGATGGACTGATGCAGGCGGGCACCATCCTGAGTTTCCCCTTTTGCCACTCTCGAACCATCAACCACTTCTTCTGTGAGGCACCTTCTCTGGTGCGCCTCGCCTGTGCTGACACCAAAGTCTTTGAGTTCTTCATGTACATTTGCTGCGTCCTTATGCTCCTGATCCCTCTGTGCTTCATCCTGGCTTCCTACTCCCTCATCCTGGTTGCAGTACTCCACACGCGATCCTCAGCAGCCCGGAAGAAGGCCTTTGCCACCTGCTCTTCGCACCTGGCTGTGGTGGGGCTATTCTACGGGGCCATCATGTTCATCTACATGAGGCCTAAGTCCCATCAGCCAGGACAGCGTGACAAAGTGGTGTCTGCCTTCTACACAATCTTCACGCCGGTGCTGAACCCCCTCATATACAGTGTGAGGAACAAGGAGGTCAAGGGAGCCCTGAAGAAGTGGCTGCAGAAGACAGTGTGATAAGCGTGCAGAGGGAAGGTCACCAAAACAGCCCTACTCAGCTTAGGCACCACCTAAGTCACTAACTCAGCTGATCTCGTCCATTGAGCTCACTCTTTAGTGTTGGATTAACTTATCTGACTCTCATTTGTTATTTTACATTCTCAATTTTACCAAGTGTTTGGAAAATAAATGTAATATCAACTTGCCCTGCTGGTGTCCCTTGGGCTAGCTACTCTGTTTTCAAATAAGGGCTTAGAGATGAGAGCCAGTGACACAGGTCTGTTAGCCAGACTTTAATCAGTGATGTAAAGCAAAAGAGGAAAAGGAATAAATGGACAGTAACTTTTAAAAATGTAGTGCCTAATTGATTGTTATTACAAAGTAAATTGTAATGAAATACGTAATCAATAAGAATTATTAAACATGAACATAATTGCTTGAAACATATGCCAAAATGTTTCAGGGGAATTTTCCAAAATTATATACAATTTAAAGAATTCTTAAAAAGGACATGGGCATGTAGGATTATGGCTTTAAAATTATATCTATAGTTAACATCTTTAACAACAAAATAAATATCACTAACCAAAAAATAAACCAATCATAATGAGATTTCCAAATCTCTATTTTAAGGGTGTTTAAAGATGAGATCTTTAAGAAGTGGTTAGGCCTCAGGGCTCCACTGTCATGATGGGAGAGTATTTGTGAGTTTGCACAATATGGCAACAAAAATAGCCATCTCAGCACTTGGGAAGCTGATACAAAAGAATTGTAGTTCTAGGGCAGCTGGATTACCTAAGAGCTTGTCTCAAATAATAAAACGAAATAATAGTGAGTTTGGCCGTTTCCATACCAAAAAATAAATAAATAAACAAGCAAACAACCCACAACTCACCTCAAAATGAATAAGATAGTTTATTCTAGAGCCAAATATGAGTGACCATGGCCCCTCCAGATTTAGGTTATCCCCAGTCCCATGTTCCAACATGGTGCCAGTTTTGTGAGGTTTTTTTAGTAATAAAATAAAGAAAGTTTAAAAATAAAGAACCCTTTGAAATACATTTGGAGGAAGCAGCAAGTAGGCAGCTTCCAGCGAAGGCTACAGGGACATCTCAGGTACAGGCTCACGTGCTCTCTGACAGCGTTCTTGGTCTGTTGGAAGCCAGTGCTCTGCATATCCCAAAGGATTTTCTTAGCAGTCATTAGTATGTTAGGCCACATACAGGTGAAGACTAAAGATTACCAAAGATTGTTTGGTTCTGGACTTGCAACATTCCAACCAATCCACAATCACTGATGTGCCAAACAGTCAGGCCATCTTCAAAGTTCAGCCCATTCCAAGTACAGCCCCTTCTTCCATTGTCAGCCCGCCCTGGCCTTGCCTTGTCCTTCCACCATCTGCTAATAGAGAATCTGGCCCCTGACAGATGCAGGACCCTTGAATCTAGACTTTCTCCATTGCAGAACACTGGAGAACAAACATTCTTCCTATGGTACCCGGGAGATGGTGTCCTGTTATGGCCTCAGAGAGTGGAGAGCGACACCAAGCACAGGTGGGTTCAATAACACATCGGAGGCAAAAGGAAAGGAAGGGAGAAACAAACTCTAGGAACTTCTACACACAGCACAGTCCATCACCCTGTTGGCTGCTTTGAGCCAACTTTCAGCGTCAGAGCTGGTCACAGAAAAGACAGACAAGTTTTCTTGAAGGGAGGGTCCACAGTTTGTTTGTATGTTTGCCGTGCACCAGTTTTTCTACCAAGGTCTTACACCATTCAGCAAAACAAAGGCACACTGGGCAAGCCACATCCTTGGATCCCAGGAGAGGCATTGGCAGGATCAGAGACTGAGCTGATCCTGGGGCCACTCTGTATAAAGGCAGACAGACCTACACCTTTTCACAGCCCCTGCCTGTCCCCTAAACTGGAAACCCTTCCTCTCCTACGTCATTAACATTTAAATACAGAATTTAGGATTTTTCATGAGAGCATGCACTTGGTGTGTGACTGCCGAACCGTTTCCAACCGTGCTCTGGTGCTGGTGCTCCCAGGAACTCCCCTATTTTGGTGGACTATTGACCTTTGTTATCTGTTTTCAGTGTGCCCCCAGCAAAGCGCCCAGCTCTGTGTCCTAAGGAAGTGGCTATGAGCAGTATCTAGGCTGGGATGTGTTTCTGCCATGACGTACAACTTTTCCCCTTCAGTACTTAAAAGTCCCAACTCCCGGATTTGCTAGGATGTTGGAATCTGCCTGTTCTCAGCTAAGTACCTCTCAAGATATTTTTCTTGTTGAGAAAAACTATTAAGACCAAGGTCACAGTCCATTTCTGGGAGCAAACCACAGCCAGTGTCCTTGCAGCGACACTAAAGCCCAAGTGAATGACCGCTGTGAAACTCTCAGAGCCTCTCCCCTAACTTCCTCAGGAGTTTGGAGGGTTTAACCCTGGGCATCACAGTTCATTTTCACCATTTGCTCAGTTCTGCTTAATTCTTCTTTAGGGGTTGATTCTAAGAGGTCTTCCCAGCTTCCTGGATCCCCATCCTTGCATGTGTATCCTCCATGAATCCCAGGAGCGCCTTCTCTGAGTGGGAAGGGAACAGTATAGTATGAATCGGTCCCTCATAAAAGATGGCTGACCCAAGCCTCTGCGCTGTGTACTTGGCAGATACAGTCCATCCTCATGATGGGTGACCTCGATACTCACCCTAGTCATACAGCCCTTATGGAACCCACACCAGATATTCACATGGTGTGTACCCTCGGCTCCCCAGAGTTTCTGAGTCCTATTCTTTCTCTTGCAGGTCTCTGAATGCCTCTACTCATCCTTGAACCCCATAGACTCTCTCAGGACTTGATTTAGTCGTGCAACAGTGTCCATTCTGTGACAGGGCAGCGTCACTTGATAGTCTCTAGAGACCCCAGCGCAGTGGAGGTCAGAACAGAAAGGGACATAAGCTTTGTCAGGAAGGACGGTCACTCTCCTGTAGAAAGCTTCTATGCAGAATGTCCATGAGCCCAACTGTACTCACCTGGATCATAGGGGTTTTTGCTGTTTGTAATGTGGGCTTAAATTTAGGATATACACCTTTGAACAATTATAAATCCAGGTAGGATTTGCCAGTTTTATAAAGTTCTAATTTAATGAAAGAAATCTAAGCAAAGAACTGGAGGAGTGGCTCAGCTGGTAAGTACTTCCATCTCCAGCAACAGATAAATCCACTATGCTGCAATCCCAGCAGTTGGGAGGTAGAGGAAGGAGGATCAAAGGTTCAAGGCCAGCCTCTGCTACTAAGCTAGTTTAATAGTTTACTATTAAGCCAGCCTGAACGACATGACTCTCAGTTTTATATATTAAGTAAATAAATGTTAAATAATGAAAAACCTGTACTTTCCTTTAACTAAAATTAAATGAGAATTGCAATTTACCAAACTGTCTTACATTTTTTAAACCAGGTATATTTCCCTAACACATAATCCATGATAAAGCATTTTGTTTTGTTTTGTTTCCATTTATCTACTTCCAGTTGTAGAATCTGGAGTCTCTATATAGCAGTAGATGACACAGAAGTTGCAAGGCATGCATCTAAGTTCCCAGGGTACCCAGCATTGGAAAACATCAAAAGTAAAGCATCAGCTGGGAGACATTTGGGAGGCAGAGGCAGGCATCACTGTGAGTGTGAGGCCAACCTGGTCTACAGAACAAGTTCCAGGACCGCCAGAGCTGTTACACAGGGAATGACTTTCAAATAAAAAAAGAAAAAAGCAAACGTCAGGAAATCCATATACATTCAACCTGAGAAGTATTGATACAAATACAGCCTAGAGAAGCTGTCACTGGTATTAATGTTGTTTTTGCTATTGTTGTTATTTTAATATACAGATCAAAAAATGCAAATATAAAATCAAAATATAACAGCCTCTTGCAATTGCACAGAAACAGGTGCATAAGACACAAATTTAATTGATTCAAACTGAGTCCAAGAAGAAAATAAACTACAGGTAATTCCCTCCATGAGCTTCGTTTTATTCATATTGCTGTTTTGACAACTGAGCTGGTCTGAATAGAAGACAATTTAATCTTCCTATCTGCTGAAGTCTGTGCAGGGAATAGCAAATTACGTGACATCTGATTCATCCACTTGAAATCACAATCCCTTTTCAAGGACATTTATTTATATTTTTTTTTCTCTTGAGCGATCCTTTGTCATTCCCATGATTCACAGCTTTATGAGATGTGTCGACAATTCACAGGCTCTTGGGAATCTTTAATTTCTCAACCCAGTAAACAAACACTTTTGGCAACTGAACTGTCTCCACGGCAGCTATTGATAGGATAGTGTTTGCAGTCCACGCTGGCACTGGGCCATCCTCATGACAGATCATCCCAGGCATTGATATGAGGGAGGTGGAGGGCTAGGCTAGATATACCTCCCGTCCAGGTGGGGACATCCAGGTGCATCACAGAGGGTGCAGATCTAACCTGCTGGACACCAGTTTTGATTCTTGTAGGTAGGTCATGCCAACCTTTTCCTATCTGATTATTTGTAAAGTTTAATTCTAGAAAACACAATTCCAAATCCCAGAACTTGGGAGGTGGACACCAGAGGAACAAAGAGCCCTGGGCTACATAGAAAATCTGGTCCCACCACTCTGCATTTGACAAAGAAAGTCTTCCCGGTTACACATCTCAATACTCAGTGAATTAAAATGTACGCAGGTGTGGGCTGACAATAGGTTAATTCTTTTAAAAGCAAACCCATAATTTTATCAATAAAGAAGTCCTCTGCTACTACCTTCTTTTTCACATGCAGGTTTATGCTTATTTCTCTATTTCCTGAAGTGTAGACTTTTAAAATTACACATTCACAATGAATTTGGGGAAATGTGGAAAGGAAATTATATATTCTGACTTTCTGTGGTTTCTCACAAGGCTTTTGCAGGAAGAATAGAAAGGCATTTGTCTGTGACTGTGATTTCAAGCACAGGAGATCCGAGTGTAGTTTTAAGGAAGATGCTGCCGGGCTTGCACTAGTCTAAGAAGGAGCTGTGGAATGTGGCAAGGGGATGCCCAACTCAATGGACACAGAGCAAGGAGAGCAAAAGGGAGCCCTTATTTTTTTAGGGTAAACATTTCCCCATTCCCTGCACTAGTCAAGCTGGAGGTCTCATTCCCCAGTAATGCATTTAGCATGTTTCCCAAATGGGCTAATTCTTTAGGACCAGTTTCAACCATGATTAAGTTCCATGATCAGTTTTAGGAATTTATCTGTATAGTCTGTGGAGGTTTATAAATATTTTAATTAGTAGTAACTTGTCTAATTTGTATAAAGAGATATAGGCAATAATTTTAATAAAAACAAACTGAACATACAATTAGATTTATAATGAATGACCACTATTGATCATTTATTTCACCTTAAAAAGGTATCCACCTATTGCTACTAAAAAGTTGAGCAGATAATTTCTAATGTTAAAATTATAAATATAAGTAGAAATTTCTTAATACATATTTTTCTAGGGCTGGGAATATAACTCAGTGATAGAGATCTTGACAAGCCTTTAGGAGGCTCTATATCCAATCTCTAGCATTGTGTACATAGAACAAGACAGAAAATGTTTTTTTTTTAAAAAAAAAACAGAGAAGTAGGGGTAACTGTTGAACTGGTTTTCAGAAAACACGTGCAGCACTCTTGCATGTTTTAAACAAAGATTCGTCAGTGCTGCTTAGCGTGGTATCTTCTTTATCAAAACACAAACCCCAGCATCTGTTGTCAAGCATCTTATCAAACTGGTGCACATGCATCCCAAAGGGAGGGAAAGGCCTGCGGCACTGGCCCCCGACTGGTGAGCAGCAGTCACAGTATGTCCCACACAGTGGACCATTAACTTCCTGAAAAATGAAGGGAGGTCAGACATGACGTCCATGAGCCCTCAGGACTTCGGAAATGGTACAGGCACAAATAGGTGGGTGCTGTGGGATCCCAACATCCAGGCTTCCCAATGGCACATATTACTGAGGAAGAGAGAATAGTGGCTGTCAGCAGCTGTGGGAAAAAAGAAGAGGGAGTTTAGCTTAATAGGGATTGAGTTCTCATCTGGAGGCATTAGGAGAATTTGAGAGATGGATTCTAGTGTGGAAGATGCCTAGTAACACCACAGTGATTACGTACATAAAATAGTTACTGCGGTTGCAGAAATGAATTTAAGGAAGTTGCTCCCTGCCTTCAAGTGGCTAGACAAAGCAAACTTAAAGTCTCACCTGTCTTCGATATTGAGAGGTTGGAAAGTGAAGTCAGGCAGGGTTTGAGTCTTCAACAATGGGATCTCTTGAGAGCCATGGCCATGGTTCCATATAGTTTCTGGAGCAAAAAGTATCTGAGAACTAGACATTAGGGCAACTCTTGAGCCAAGCAAAGAGAACATACTTTCAAAAGATAAAATGATCCCCAAAATATTTAACTTTCATGCAACCAACTAAAATGCTCAGGGACTTAGTCAGAGACTGAGTGAGTCACGGGCCTTTGTTCTAGCCATAGTTGTAATTTTACCTGAAAAGAAACACGGGAGGTAGCCCAGAAGGCATGGACTTCCTCAAGGCATTTGAGCTAGACAACAATCTTGAGAATGGATTAGTATTTACATCTTTGTAGGGTGGATATTTTGATTCAATAAGCTCAACCAATCTTGGCCAAAAGCAAGGCAAAGATTAAAATGAAAGTAAAGATTTAAAGTCTCTTGAGAGTGAAGCAGGAATCATTGTTTACAGCTGGGCAAACACTAGGGTCTCTGAGTTACCCACTAAAGGGTGAGTTTGTGTGGTGCTGAAGAGGGAGAGGCTGACTGATGACAAAGTACTTAGGAAGAGTTCATCGAAGCATTCATTAGCATTACAGCTTCATACTTAGAAAACCCCATGAAGTTCTCTAGTATCTGAAGTGTCAACCTCTGGAAACAGAACCAAGAGAACTCCCATCCCAGGGTGAGTCTAGCCTCTGTTCAGATTCTGGCTTTCCTACATTTAGATCTAAGAGCAAATACCCTTTTCTTTGGTGAGACATTTATTATTCAGGGTTAGAGAAAAATCATATGAACTTGGTTTTTTTTTTTCAATAAAGTTTGATGGGACCAGGGTGTGGTTTAGTAATGTAGAATTTTTACCTGCCATGCACAAACCATTCCCCAGCATTACATAAACCAGACATGGCAGCACATGCCTGTAATCTCAGCACTCAAGAGGAAGAGGCTGTAAGATCAGAGTTCCTAGGTCATTTTCTACTATTTAGAAAATTCAAGGCCAGCCTGGGATACATGACACCTTGTCTCAATAAATAAAATTTTTGATATATTAAATGTGTCACCTACATTAACAGTGCCTAAGTTGTATACAACAGATATTTACTTAACTAAGACTTTATTACACAAAGTATAATTAACATGAAAATATAAATTATGAATACGCAAATAGTTCTCAACCATTATATGGCTACAGTGTAATAAAAAATCAGAAGTTACTTGCAGCTTACAACGAATGTTGATTCATTATTGAACTCACTGTTCTGGTGATATGTGTCAGGTAAACCTTGGAAATGAGGAAAGATTTATGTTAAGTTGTAACTGTGTTGGAACATTTTGCTAGCATAGATGGATTTAAAGTGGGCTTCACCATTTCTTAAAGGCAACCTTCTGGACACGCGTAGTTCACATGGCGTCACAGATGCTGAACCTCTCTTCCCTCCCTCCATTTGCAGTGCTGCTCCTGCTGTAAACCACAGACATGGGGAATGCCACAGCTGGCTTCATTCTCCTAGGACTCTTTAACCACACCAGAGCTCACCTGGTTCTCTTTGTGCTGATTCTGACTGTGGCCCTCAACTCTGTGGTAGGCAATGCCCTCCTGCTTCTCTTGATTCACCAGGACCACCGGCTCCACACCCCCATGTACTTCTTCCTCAGTCAACTCTCTTTTATGGACATGATGCTGGTCTCCACCACGGTGTCCCATATGGCAGCTGGTTATTTAACAGGCAAGAAGTCCATCTCCACGGCTGGCTGTGGCTTCCAGATCTTCTTCATGCTCACACTGGGAGGTGGAGAATGCTTCCTCTTGGCAGTCATGTCCTATGACCGCTACGTGGCAATATGCCACCCACTGCGCTATCCGGTTCTCATGAGCTGGCAGTTATGTTTGAGACTGACCTTGGGATCTTGGCTTTTGGGAGCAGCTGATGGAGCCATGCAGGCTGCCGCCACAATGAGCTTCCAGTTTTGCAACCAGAACAAAGTCGATCACTTCTTTTGTGAGGCCCCTGTGTTGTTGCACCTGGCTTGTGGTAACACATCTGCCTTTGAGTTTGCCATGTACATCTGCTGTGTGTTGATGCTTCTGGTCCCCTTCTCCCTCATCCTGACATCGTACGGCCTCATCTTGGCCACTGTCCTCCGAATGCGATCCATAGAAGCCCGCAAGAAGGCCTTTGCCACTTGCTCCTCTCACTTGGCTGTAGTGGGCCTCTTCTATGGAGCTGCCATTTTCATCTACATGAGACCCACATCTTCTAGGTCGGCTAAGCACGATAAGGTTGTATCAGCATTCTACACTATTGCCACCCCCATGCTGAACCCCCTCATCTACAGCCTTAGGAACAACGAGGTCAAGGGCAGCCTGAGGAAGTGTGTGGCCCGTTGTGCTGCCCTAACTAGTAGGGATGCCTTGGTTTGCTTGTACTTTGGCAGTACAAAGAGGAAGGGCATACAGTAGGCACCTTTACGGGGTTATGTGTCAGGATGCCCAGTGGATACCTGAAGCCACTGAGAATTGCAAACTCTGTTGTTGAGTTTCTTTTCCACCTTAACTCAACACTTCTATCCTGCTGTTGGAACTGGGGGAACCTGAGGAGTCTCTGCAGAACTGGGACTATGTTCCTGTGTCCTTTCAATTTCATGGACACCTTTGTTCTTACTGTGGACATTAGCAAATTTAGCAGGCTGTAGCTTCCATAGTTTAACTTAATAAGCACCTTACAGCTTGTCTTTTTGTTTGTTTTTGTTTTTTCAAGACAGGGTTTATTCTGTTTAGCTGTCAGGAATCTCACTATGTAGACCAAGTCGGCCTAGAACCCAGAACTCCTGTCTGCTTTCCAAGCATTGGAATTAAAGTCGTGTGCCACCACCACCCAGAGAGCTTGTCTTTAACATAACTGTATCACAGCTTTTACACTTTGGGGAAATAGAGGTCACTAGAACTGTAAGCCATCTCAGCATGCACTGCAATGCAAGAGTTAAATATCCTGGACGTTTTATTATTTTTCAGTTGACAGTTGTCTGGAGGAAGCTGTGAGTGTGGAAGGCAATGCCACAAGTAAGGGGTGTGGGGGTGCATCTGGGCCCACGTCTTGGCTATTTTCTGCTTTACTCGGAGGTTTTGGTAAAGCTACATGCTGGGAGCTGAGTGTGGAGCTGCCTTCTCTTTTCAAAATGAATTCTCAAAAAACTGAAAAATTGCAAATTCTCAGTGAAAAGTTCTCATGCCTTTCCACACACAAATTTTTATGCCAGCAGGAAATGAAAGCAACCTTGAGTATTAACTGCCAGTTGGTTTCAAGTCAGGGGAACTGAAGCACAGTTTTCTAGCCAGGGGTATGCACAGTGAGCGAGTTTTATCTTCTACAGAGCTCTGCTTTTGTACCTGTTACCAAGAGATGCAAAGTCCAAAACTGGACAGAGGGCCCCTGAGCCCTTTTCTAATGAAACATCTGCCAACGAATTCAGGACTAGTTGAAACTCCATTCCCATCCTATATTGTTTCATTGCTGGACACCAAATAGACTCAATTTTTATGTCTCCCCCCCCTCTCTGTCTCTGTGTGTGTGTGTGTGTGAAATGTGTTTGTGGAGACTTTTTACACACACTAGTCACTGTTCTTTTAAATTAATAACAATACCCTAGTGTTTTAAAAACCACTACTTGTTCTCTACTTTGTGATGGACATGTGGATGATCTTCAAACATTTTTGAATTACATGTTTTTACCTCACTTGGTAGACTGACAAGGAACCTTTTATCAAATTGCTTAGTTTCATGTTCCCACAAGCAGTTCACACAGGGTGCCATTGCCCCAGCTTTATCAACGTTTTCACTCAGGAAGTCTGGCAGTACCGCATCCTACATCCTGTGTGTGCTTTCCTGGTGGTTCCTGATGCTGAGTGTTTTTATGTGGACTTACTGCCAGGTTGGGGGGTCATCTTGAACTTTGTATCTCAGTCTTGAATGTAGTAATGGGAGGCACGGACCGTGTCCCACCCGGCTCCAGGTGCGGGTGGGCTGTCTTCCCGGCGCCCGGCTCCCAGCTGCACGGCTAGCTTATACCCGAAATAACCACACGAAAATTATATTAATTAAATTACTGCCTGGCCCATTAGTTTTAACCTCTTATACATATTAGTTTAACCCATATCTAGTAATCTGTGTATCACCACATGGTTGTGGCTTACCAGGAAGATTCTAATTAAAGTCCATCTTGGGCTGGAGAAACATGGCATATGCCCCAGTGCCTTCTTTCTCCCAGCCTTCCGTTCTGTCTACTCTGCCCACCTAAGGGCTGCCCTATCAAAAGGCCAAGGCAGTTTCTTTATTCAACCAATGAAAGCAACCCAAATACAGAAGGACCCTCCTACACCACTTGAAAAAGAAAAACAAAAAATGCTGCTGCTTCCACAGATATCTGGAATATTAGAATAACGCTGTACGTGAGAATGTACATTCAGTGTCTGGAAGTTATCACTTTGTGTGTACTTGGGGATCCTTTGCAACCTCTTCCACTTTCCTCAAAGCAACAAACCTTGACAACTGGGTGAGCTGTGTTGCAGCACCTGTTTCAATTCCATCAAGAAATTCAACCCCTGAAAATCCTGAAACCTTTCATATGCAGTGTCTTAGTTCAGGTTTCTAGCTTATGAAGAGACACTACGTGCACTCTGATAAAACAAAGCATTTAATTGGGGTGGCTTGCTCACAATTCAGGGGTTCAGTCCATTATCAAGGTGGGACATGGTGGTGTGCAGGCAGACACGGTGCTGAAAAAGCAGCTGAGAGTCCTACATCTTGCAGGCAACAGGAAGCAAATTGACTATCATGCTGAGTGAAGCTTGAGAATATATGAGACCTCAAAGCCCACAGCCACAGTGTCACACTTCTTCCAACAAGGGCACACCTACTCCAATATGGCCACACATTCTAATAGTGCCACTTCCTTTGGGAACCATTTTCTTTTAAACCACCATATGAAGAATAGTGTTCTGAGATAGAACATTTCAGGCGAAGGATGAAAATAGAGTTTAAAAATATGAAGCTTTAGATGGCAGAGAACACATCCATCGTTACCTGGTAAGTTATAAACCTCCAGTCATTTACAGATACTAAATTTTGAACATTATTAAAGTATCAACTTTACAAATAAAATAATCATTAATATACATTTGTATATTATACTTACTTTTTTTTTTTGAGACAGGGTTTCTCTGTAGCTTTGGAGCCTGTTCTGGAACTAGCTTTTGTAGACCAGGCTGGCCTTGAACTCACGGAGATCCACCTGCCTCTGCTTCCCGAGTGCTGGGATTAAAGGCATGCGCCACCACCGCCCGGCTACATATTGTTTTTTTCAAAGATAAAATTAATGTAAAAGCAACTTCTTTTATTTATTTTAAAAAGAAAACAATCAACCTTTTTTTATTTTATTTACCAATCCCAGTTCCCACTCCCTCCCCTCCTCCCTTTTATTTCACCCAACCC
>JAQHUG010000717.1:185309-196609 GCA_028555095.1 Dicrostonyx torquatus | reverse complement strand
ACCGAATCAGAGAGACAAAGCAGTCATGAGATTGGGGTAGGGACAGAGATGGGACCTTCAGACAAATTGCCTGAACAAAGGAAATATCCGACTTTTATAATTTTCAGGAGCTGAAGGGAGTTTTATATCATATGATTTAATCTGGGAGAGTGTAGATAATGGAGAATGGAGGAACCATGTTCTGGGAGAAGCATAAATTAGAGATATAAAACCACAAGACAGAACAGCTCCTTAACTCTGGGTTCTAGAAGGAGCTCGTTAGGAGGGTGCAGCCCAATTTCTTTAGGCTGTGATATCCGGACACCAAAATGACCAGTATTTTAAAGGGACAAGTCTGTGATCAAAATTTCTGGTTGTCAGACCTGGCGCCAGGTTCAAATGCTCACTGACAAAAAGAGAAAGTGACATAAAATATAGAGAAAATAATAAAGAATTTATTTCTAGTTCTGCACAAAGCAAGAGAGAAGGAAAGTTTCAGTCAATTTCTGGCTTGCTCCCAGAATAGAGCCTTGTATAGGAAAGAAGTGAAACAGGAGTCAGGGCGGGGCCTGAGAGCTGGCTCCGCAGGGGAAAGAGTTTGCTGCATGAACTGAGCTCAGTTCCCCAGAACCCAGAACAGCCACCTGAAGCTGTCTTTGATCTCCATTAGAGCTCTGTGGCGTGTGCACACTCGTGTTCACACACACACACACACAATAATAATAAATTTTAAAAAATTAAGCCAAGACCCTTTTGTATGGAGATAGACTTTGTCCTGGAAGATGAGCTCTTCTGCCTCTAGGCCCCTGAAGCAGCCTATCTCCACTCCTAGCTGGAATTCCTGAGTCCTAGTTTCTATGGCCCATCTTAAAAATCTCTGTGTATTCCAGATTTAATAACAGGGAACCTTATGTCACCAAAGTAACATAAGTCATTTACCAATGCATATTTTTAAGAGCTAGTTTTTCGAATCCTTAGTAGAGTAGAACTTTCCTTCAGTTGCTGTCTATTCCATGACGACACAGAGCTCAAATGATTCTTCAGCTTGAATAGACATACCTCTGATTAATTCACAGATGAAAACTGACCCTTTAAATCCCTTTAAATATCAGATTAATTATGGTCAGAATTAGGTAAAATAATAGCCTGTTCCTATATTTAGGGTTTGTTAAAAATATTTAAGTGTGTGTATGTGTGCATGTGTGTGCATGCAAGTGCGTTTGCATGTGCATGTGTGTGCATGCTTGCATGTGCATGAATGCAGTGCCCTGGGAGGCCAGAAGCGGATATAAGATCCCCTGGGGCTGAAATTACAGGTAGCTGTGAGTCACACAGCATTGGTGCTTGGAGCCGAACTAAATATAGTGACACAGGAGGTGCTGGCAATCCAGTAGAGAGCTGAGGCCCAGGAACCGTCAGAGGTTTGAGTAACTTAGCATACTCAGTGAGTCACATCTCCTCTGGCGGGAAAAGAGAGAGTAGCCACTGGGTTCTGTGAGTGGAGCACCACTGGCTTCATCCCTGCCCCTGTAGGGTCTTACCACTATATCCTTATATCCCCGCAGGTTTGTTTTGGTCTGATACAATCTCTGCAGTGTATCTTCTATACTTGGTCCCTTCTGTCCACATCATACAAGGCTGAGAATATAAACAGAATGGCCACTGTGATGGAGAAAAGGAAGCCTCCAAATCCTCTATCGCCAAGACTGCTTTCTTTACAAGTGCTGCAGAGGCTCAGCTGTGTAACTGGCCTAGCAAGGGTCATATCCCTCATGGGCTAATGCTTTTGAGCTAGTTCCTTCTTAAGTAAAGAATTAGCCTCTCTTTTAATTTCTGCCCACATATTATTGATCTGATTCTTTGCTTTGCTGGAGGCTCTGGATGAAATATTCACATAGAAAAGGTCACCTGAAGGGGAGAGTAGAGGAGCGAGCAGGTGCCAGGATATTCTCTGTATCAGACTTAAGACACTATATAAATTATCGTTATATTGAAAGCTTAGGTAGACTCTATTTCCTATGGATTGATTTTCAGGATACCGGATAGGACTTATTGAAACATCAGCACCATGGTACCACTGAGAGGACAAAATTCTGCACTGTAGCTTCTGTAGATATAGAAGCTTGATGAGAACACAGTCTCTCTGTTGCCTTTATAGAACAAACACCGATCTTTACACCCACACAGACTGTTTTTGTGACTAGCTTTGAATGGAATCTTCAGTCCACCAGGTATTGCAAAACCAGATTATTAACCCCAACATCCATCAACCCATCTGTCTTCTCAGGGCCCCCATGACTTCCTTGTTACGCAGGCTGTAGATAAAAGGGTTCAGAACAGGAGTGACAACTGAATAAAGCACAGCCACCACCTTGTTCCTTGCAGGAGAATGCAGGGAATGTGGCTGAGTGTAGGTGGAGAGAGTAGTAGCATAAAACAGGCTGGCCACAGTCAGATGGGAGGAGCAGGTGGACACGGCTCTACTCTGCCCTTTCCCAGAGCGCATCTGGAACACAACAACCAACACACGAGCATAGGAAGCTAGAATGGCCAGGAAAGGTAGCAACAGAATGACAAGGCCACTCATGAGGATTGTGTGCTCATATTGGGATGTGTCTTCACACACCAATGGCAGGAGAGATGGAACCTCACAGAAGAAGTGGTTAACAATTCGAGATCTACAGAATGGAAGTTGAAATGCATACAGCGTGTGCACTAACGCATTGATGGAGCTGCTGCTCCAGGCACAGGAGACCATGGAGCAGCAGATCTTCCTGCTCATGAGCACAGGGTAGTGCAGGGGCCGGCAGATGGCTATGTACCTGTCATAGGACATGAAGCCCAGCAGGAGGGCTTCAGAGCCACCCAAGCTCAAAAACATAAAGGCTTGGATCTTACATCCCAGAAAGGAAATGGTCTTGGTGTCTGACAGGAAGTTAGCTGCCATCTTGGGCACGGTGGTGGAGATGTACATCATGTCAATGATGGAGAGCTGGCTGAGGAGGAAGTACATGGGGGTGTGGAGTCTCCGGTCCAGCCTGATGAGGAGGACCAGTGTGATGTTGCCTATCAGAGCTACTGCAAAGAGGATGGCGATGACTGTGAAGAGGAGAGCATCCATCTGGCCGTACTGGAAAAGACCCACCAAGATGAAGTCTGTCCCCCAGCTGTGATTTCCTGTTTCCATGGCTCAGACTGAACCATCAGAGCAGACACAATCTGGAAGGGACATGGTCTGATGAGGACTGCCCTTGGGGAGAAAACAAATGACAGTTATCATATGAGATAGATTGTTCTGGAATAGCTCTATGGCAATCTCTCTTTCATCCTGTGTATTAAGCTTTCCTATCTTGAGAAATGCAAAATGTGTGCATCGAATCAGGGGATCACCTTCCCTACTCCTGCTCATTTCCCATGATTGAAGTCCTACAGATTCTTCCCTCTCAAAGTCTTGGTAAAATACAAATACAAAGGATAAGTACAAAAATAATACAAAATGGAAACAAAAATTTTTCAGGATAGCAAAATTAACATGCAAACAACAAATTAATTTGTTTATCTACTTTGTTTTCAAAAATTGTATTCCTCTCTATAGGTTCTTTACATTGTGGGCCTGGAACGTAGGTTTTTGGCAGTGAAAACATTCCCTCACATTTGTCACTAATTAAATATGGCAGAGTTGATCAAATAAGGTGTACGTTTCAATGATTCTTTGTCCCATCTTGCTATTTTAATTATAAGTAGGAAATAAGGTTTTTTTTTGCAGCATCTGCACAGATGTTTGCAGTCCTTATGAACTAAAATTAACTTATTCATGTAAACTTAGCATGGAGAAAAGTTACGTTGTCATAAGAAATCAGTTTGTCAGAACTGCAAAGATAGTTCAGCAGAGAACAATGCCTGTTCTTCCAGAGGGCACAAGTTCAAGTCCAGAACATATAGGATATCTCACAACTGTCAGCAACTTCTGTTGCAGGGGAATCTAATACTATATTCTGGCCTCCATGGGTGTTAGTTATACAAGTAGCAACATAGACATACTTACGTGTCAAGCACCCAGTCACATAAAATAAAGCACAATAAAAATCAATTGATTGAATATGTCTTAGTACCTTCTATTCTTTGAGGTACTATGCAAAGATTATTAAATCACAATTATAGAGCTGAAATTCTTGCTGTGGGCTGACGCAGAGACTGGCCTCTCCATATTTGCAGGGGACTTAAGCCCTAGTAAATACTGGCTCTAAATACGTGGTGAAATGGTTCTACATTTCTTGGCATTTATTTGACCCTGACTATCTGACCACAGAGAAATCATTCCTGGGACACAAAGATAGTGGAACAATTGCAACAAGACTGAAATGTTTTAATGTTTTGAAAATTGAAAAGTGAAACAAACTTGGCAAACATTAAATCGATTGACGGTAGGAGTTACAATTATTAAAGTAGCAGAACTTTATCAGACATCTTTTGCATCTGCAGCAACCTACAACACGTCACATTGCCAATACACTCCTAATGATATGTAGGCACTAGTTTAATATGTTATAATAAGAACAGCGCATATGTTACAGTCCCTAGACAATACTTCTTGGAGCTAACATAGACGGACTCTATGGCAACAAATGTTTTTGTTAGCAATGAACCCTCAACTTCAAGATTACAAATATCACAACATGATGTAAAAACTCATAAAAATTCAGGAAGAAAAATCAAGTCACAAGGATGTATGTGAAAAGTGTTGGCAAGACGGTAACACCAAAAATTTGGCATAAGATTGTATGAAAGAGACAAAAGAGAGTAATACAGCTGTGAGAGAATTCCATCCTGAAATATACACACTACATAATATAGACCGCGTGAGTTATGACATCATAGTATCGTGTCACGCTGCTATAGAGAGCACAGAGAACTGCCCAGTGCTTAGGGGTTGTTGGCCAACACCGGTTGGACTCTGCCTTTTTTTCTTTTGTTTGGGTTTGGTTTTTCTTTTGAATAGAAAGAACATTGGGTGGATAGGAAGGTGGAGAAAGAGCTGAGAGGGTTTGGGGGATGTAAAAAAAATGGTGGAAATACATTGCGTGAAATCCCAGCAATAAATAAAAACACACAAAAAGAAAGTTGTTTGTAAAATGGTGAGAAGAAAATGGTTAACATTTTTCAAATATTTGAAATGATCATGATATCCATGGCTACTGTCATATATTAGTGTTTGTGCTTGAAAAAAGCACATGCTGAAAAATACACGCATGTGTATCTTCAGTAATTCAGGAAAATTGAATACCTGAGTAGCTGGAATATAAGTTGTAAATAAGTGATTCATGCAAAAGAAAATAGAAGGCAATAAGTGGTTTACATAAATATGCATCACTGTTAGTTAAATAAAAAAAAATCTCTTTAATCCCAGTACTCAGAAGGTAGAGGCAGGCAGATCCCTGTGAGCGCCAGGCCAGCCTGCTCTACAGAGTGAGACCCTGTCTAAGAATCATCATCATCATCATCTCATGAAATTATCAATAAGAAATGATGTTGAGAATACAGTCAGTTGTACACTGGGATATGTTTTCTTAGTGCACACGGACTACTTAGCTTTTATCATTGAACACCTTAGGACTAACAGTTTCAGATTTCTAATAAACATTGGACAACATTTTCTGAGCCAGGCATTCTAAGAGCAGAATGACTGTGATACAAATGGGTCAATTGAACTCGCTTTCTGAGGACAATCTGGAGCACTGAACACGACACTGAAAAGGAGTTTCTATAGGTCATGGGTCAATATAACCTGCTCACAGCTCAGCTCTGAGCACTAGTGACAGATTTCCTATGTAAAACCAGACCACGAGCACAAATAAAATGCCTGTTGCTCACAATGCAGTAACTCCAATGAATGCAGATGTGAACTAACAATAACAATCCCAGAAACCTCAGAGGCACTTTCTGGTCTGTGCTTGTGTCTCTCCCTTGGCTGTAAAATTAACCCCACACATCCCCTAATTCCCCTCACTGAAAAGAAATTCTGAACTCTCCCTGGCTTTCACACTGCTCCTATACTGATAGTGATAACATTCTCCTGTTGCTCTCAATGTGTGAGAGTCACCCTGGGTGTCAGGTGATGTCAAGATCATGATGTCTGTCACGGCTAGAAGTATGTTCCCCCACCCCGTGTGTGTGTGTGTGTGTGTGTGTGTGTGTGTGTGTGTGTTTATGTGTTACTGGGGCTCTAACTCAGAGCTCTGCACAGCCTTGCCAAGTGCTTTGCAGCATCAGACCTTGTTTTCTGACAGAGTCCTGCCCTGTAACCCAGGCTGGACTGGATCTTGAACTTTGAGCCTCACATGTCTTGAACCTGCCATCCTCTTGCCTCCTCTTTTTGAGAGTTGGAATCAGAGGCCTGCACCACAGTGCCCAAGTGTGCTCTGACCTTGGGTCATCAGGAGTGCTATTCACAGTCAGCCCAGCAGCCCTTTTGTGTTCTAAAGCCCTAAAGCCGTGGTTCTCAACTCCTTAAGGCTTCAACACTTTATGCAGTTCCTCATCTTGTGGTGACCCCCGCCATGAAATTATTTTAGTTGCTACTTCATAACTGTAATTTCCGCAATGTTACAAATCCTAATATAAATATTTGTGTTTTCTGGTGGTTTGGGGGGTCATGACCCCCAGATTGCGAGCAGCTATTCTAAAGTCTTTGGGGTCAGAAAAGCCATTCTTTTCCTTTTACCACATCTGAGGGCAGAACTATCTTCAGTGTATTGAAAATCACCTAGTCACATTTCTCCACCTCTGAAGACAAAAACATAGTCATTGTAAGCAGCCGCCACCGCAGCCACCACAGCTGCAGCAGCAGCAGCAGGGATCCTGAAACCTCCCCTCCAGATGTTAACGGCTTGCACTTCATGCCACCCCAAATCCATTGTGTTCAGAAGTGGACATTTCCCTTGAGTAGGAGAGAGTGTCCTGAGAAGGCCGGAGCAGCTGGCAAACACTGAGCTCCTCACTCCTTACTGACTCCTCTCACAATCACCTCTTTTACCAGATGGGAAGCTGAGTAAAGGCCATTTAAATTTTTGACACAATTTTGTGTAACTCCTTCTGGTTCAGGAACACTATGTATCCAAGCATAAAACCACAAACTTGTTATCCTCCTGTCCCTGCCTCCCAAGGGCTGGGATTTTACAAGTCTGTATCATCACACTCACGTTATGAAATACTGTGAGCTTGCTGCAAGCTAGGCGAACATTGTAGCTGAACCAAGTCCCTATTCCTACATTGGTCACTAGAAATCAACGCAAGTTAGCCACCTGCAATCAAACACGCACCTAGTTAACACGCAATATCTCAGGAAATTAAACTCACAATTTAAAAAACGCTGAGAAGTAGCATCTGACACCACATTCACCATCATGTTAAACACACTGCAGTGTCCTGCCACACGTGTGGTGGTGAAGCAGCTCCAACTGCGAGGTCGCAGCCGAGCCCAGAAGCATGAGTTCAGTCACATACAGTCCAGTCCACTTACACTGCACTGACAGCCAATCCCAGAGCTTCTTACAGAGAGAAATGAAGTGATTTGACTCAGCAAACAGTGAACTACCAACAAACTGAGCAGCAGGTTGGAGGTGTCTCCACTACAATGCCGCCTCTCCTCACAGCTTCACCGTTCACACAGGTCTGCGTCATTGGCCTGTGTGCTTAGTATGCATTCTGAATACTGATTCGTCAGGCATTGCACTGTGGGATGGGTTAACCATGTCAAGTAACTCAGTATAGTCACCAGGACCTGGACAATGTGTGGAACTAGAACCAGGAATTCAGAAATACCTATTTCTTCACTCGGAAAGTCAACAAAAACCAAGTCAATATTAAATCCACATTGCAACATACAATTACAAATATATGTTCTAAACAGTAAATTGAAACCTTTCTGCTTTAAAAATATTTTAAACACTTAAGAAAATCTCCTCATATCAGAAATATTGTGGAATGTAACTTTATGATAACAGTGGTTTTTAAACTTGAGGTCAAAAATAAGAAAGAGGTGTGCTTTCCTCCCCTAAGAAAGAATGTGAATCCTCCAGGTCCTGCTCCCTCAGGTAGAGAATTCCATGCAGGACCACACCTGTGCTCCCATGCTGGAACACTGAGCCCAGCCTTTGTGCCTAAAACTGTGAGATGGTTATACTTTCAGAACACTGAGTAACTCCAGGCACACACCTCAATAATGAAGATGTTTTTCAGACAATACCCAGAAATACTTCTAGCCTGGAATAAATCTAAATCAGAACATGAGCCTACAAGAAAAGGATGACTGTTCTGTGCAGGTCGATGCCTGTCGGACATACCTGAACCAGCAGGGCTAGCTTGTGTCTCAACAATTCTCCACGAGCTCAGCTTCACCTCAGGACTTCACTGGCCATGCAGCTCTCTGACAGCTGAAGAAACATGCCGTGAACCAACCTTCTACACTCCACCCACCTGAGCCTTGAACATGGGAAATGTTGATGGGCTCTTTCCTCCAGATGTCTAGACATGGACTGTCTGTCATTTCACTGAAAAAAAAATTCAATAATAACTATGGTACATCTAGCCACTTTGTTAGACATAAATCTTTTCTCTGGGCTGGTTACAGGGAAACAGAAGAGCTCCTGACACTTTGCCCCACATAGAGACGGACACTAGAGAGCACAGCTATGAATTCCTCAAGAAACTTTTAAATGAAATTATGATACATGTGATTATTTTTACAAAAGAGACATAGAAAACGAAAGTGACGTGCTCTGAGGGATGGATCCACTGGAGCTGTGGTCTTCTGAAGAGGGAAGGCTAACACCCTACAGCCTCTAATCTCAACTGTATTTTAGGAACTATGACCACTCCATGAATATGGAAATTGTTGGTTTTGCCTTAATGAAATAACCTTCAGTTAGCACTAAAAACTTCAGTGGAAAGTGGAACATATACAGAATGCTGTCATTTTCTTCATCCTCTCAGGTGCTTTAGTGTCTCCAATGGTCTGTCTTCCTAATGAAGGGTTGAACTCACAGGGTTTCTGTCTCAGCCCTTCTGGGAAAATGAGTCTCTCATCCACAATTAAACACGCTGTGTACAAAAGATGTGTTTCATTAGAGCTGATGTCTGCATTTTATTTCAGGGAAGCATTTAAAAATAGAATTCATAATCAATTCTCAAAATATTTGTTCAAATATTTAGAATTAGTCACAACTGAAAGTGTCAAAGCCCATTCTGATTTTGATGTACGTGTAACACACACACAACTGCTTGTAAGCAACAAGCTGAAATATGTAGACCTTTGGAAAATGGTTGTGGAAGGCTGCTTGTCCATTCCCAGCTGCCCAGACCCAAAATAACCACACAGAATCTGTATTAATTAAATCACTGCTTAGTCTGTTAGCTTATGCATATTTCTAGCTAACTCTTATATCTCAAATTAACCCATTTCTATTATTTTATATTTTACCATGAGATTCGTGGTCTACAGTCAAGATTCCACCTGGTACCTTGCATCTTTCTCATCTGGCGGCTCCATAGCTCTGCCTCCTTTCTCCCAGAATTTAGTTTAGTTTTCTCACCTAGCTCTATTTCTCCTAAGTCACTGGCTGAAACAGATTTATTAACTAATGAAAAAAAGCAACATATACGCAGAAGGACTTCCCACACCAGAAAAAACACAAAGTAACAATGTGGTATTTCAAGGAGTTGAATAATCCAGGCTTGGGTATGTTTCAGATATTGTAACATCCATTTCTGAAAAACATCTTGATGACTGAAGGAGACTCATACTTCTGAAAGTTCCAGGTACATTCAAATGTGTCAGGACTTCATCAAACCCCATGAAGAGAATTTAGATTGTGGCCAAGTGCCCACTTAATCTCTTCCTGTAGCAACAAAGTTTTTTTGTTGTTGTTGCTGTTGTTTTTTGTTTGTTTGGGTTTTTTTTGGGGGGGGGAAATTGCAGCTTTATCAAGTAGAATAAATTTCCTTGTAACTGAGGTAACATCCTTGAGCCATTTGCTCAGAGGGAGGAGGAGGAAAGGGCAGAGGCTTGGGCAGAGTGGTGACTGCTCACAGGAAGCTGATGTGGGCTCAGCAGCTTGCCTCCTAAGCATCTGGCTCCTATGGTCCTAGCCAATACACATGATTTTAATTTTCTTTCCTTTGCTGTAACAGATGCTATTAATTAGTTTGAAATATTTTTCTCTCCATTTTCTAAGCAATACTTTATAAAGGTGTCAATAGCAGGAATCTTCCATTTTTCAGTGAATGTTGACCAAGAATTTGGGTACGATTTCTAAGCTGATGATATTTCTAGAATGTGAAAATACAAATCCACAGTTTGGATCTCATCTTATGAATCAGGAAATGGGAGAAACCCACCTTCCCACATGCCATGCACTAAGGGTGGACAGTACCCATCCCGTCACAGGCCAGCAACATCCTAACCCCATACAGGAGTCCTGATAAACGCTTCACCCTGTGCCATGTAGCCAAACACACGAACCAGGAAAATGTGGCACCATGTGGTTGCGTACTATGATGATGTCTTTGTGATGGGGTAGCATGACCCAGCACACCACCAGGGTGACCTGAGTGGGACAAGGAGACCTGTGCACAGCTCTGCAATCTGGGATGGTGGGTGGGGGAGTGGGCAGAACATGGGCCCACCTGGAACCTTGCAGTACCAGCCAGAGGGACTGTTGTTGTGAGCAGAGGTATGGTATATTGGTTCATGGGAGAGAGAGTCACAATGGTTCAGATCTTATGGACAGAGGTATATTGAAGAGATGAGAGAGGAAGGGTAGGGGAACTGAGCCCTTGACCAGCAGCAACACATGGGAAAGCTTGCCCTGTACTCTATCTGGGCAGGACAGCAGTGATATGTGATTCCCTTCTGTATGCTGTGAATATGTTTTACAACCATTGGCTAGTAAAAAAAAAGCTGCTTCAGCCTATAGCAGAGCAGAATATAGTCAGGTGTGTAGAGATATAGAGAAAAAGAAGGTGGAGTCAGGGAGATGCCATGTAACTGCAGGAGACAGATGTGCCCCCAGAACCTTGCTGGTAAAATACAAGCATCATGGTAATACACAGAATACTAGAAATGGGTTAATTTAAGATGTAAGAGCTAGATAGAAATAAGCTTAAGCTATTGGCTCAACAGTATTGTAAGTAATATAGTTTCTGTATGATTATTTTGGGTCTGGGTGGCCAGGAAATGAACAAGCAGTCTCTAACAAGATATTGGCATACAAATGTGGGCTGACTACATCCACATAAAACCGGAGAGAACTCTAGACACAAAA
>JAQHUG010000717.1:155218-165570 GCA_028555095.1 Dicrostonyx torquatus | reverse complement strand
TCTGCTGGTCCTGCTCCCTCAGGCAGAGAATTCACTGCAGGACCACACCTGTGCTCCCATGCTGGGACACTGAGCCCAGCCTTTGTCCCTAAAACTGTGAGAGGCTACACTCCAGAACACTATGTGACTCAAGCACACACCTCAAATAACACAGATGTTTTTAAATCAATGCCTGGAAATGCTTCTAGCCTGAAATAAATCTAAATCAGAACATGAGCCTACAAGAAAAGGATGAGTCTTCTGTGTAGGTCGATGCCTGTCGGACATACCTGAACCAGCAGGGCAGGGCTAGCTTGTGTCTCAACAATTCTCCACGAGCTCAGCTTCACCTCAGGACTTCATTGGCCATGCAGCTTCTGACAGCTGAAGAAACGTGCCGTGAATCAGCCTTCTGCACTCCACCCACCTGAGCCTTGAACATGAGGAATGTTGATGGGCTCTTTCCTCCAGATGTCTAGACGTGTCTGTCATTTCATTGAAAACCTAATTCAATAATAACTCAACTATGGTACATCTAGCACTTTGCTGGACATAAATCTTTTCTCATGAGAACCGACCTGCAAAGGCAGACACAGAGGAGCTCCTGACACTTTGCCACCACATAGAGATGGGCACTAGAGAGCACGCTATGACTTCCTAAAGAACTTTTATATGGAATTATAATATATGTGATTATTTTTACAAAAGAAATGTAGGAAAGGCAAGTGTTGTGCTCTGAGGGACAGATTCTCCTGAGCTGCATCTTCTGAAGAGGGAAGGCTAACATCATCCAGTCTCTAATCTCAACCATATTTTAGGAACTATGACTGCTCCATGAATTCAGAAATTGTTGTTTTTGCCTTATCTAAATAAACCTTCAGTCATCACTAAAAACTTCAGTGGAAAGTGGAACTATACATAACGCTGTCATTATCCTCATCCTCTCAGGTGCTTTGAGTGTCTCCAATGGTCTGGCTTCCTAATCACAGGGCTTCTGGCTCAGACCTTTTGGGAAAACTAATCTCTTGACCACAATTAAACACACCATTTACAAAAGACATAATTCATTAGAGATGGTGTCTGCAGTTCATGTCAGGTCGCATTTAAAATAGCATTCATAATCAATTCTCAAAATATTTGTTCAAATTAGAAATAGTCACAATTGGAAGTGTAAAAGCCTGTTCTGGTTTTGATGTTCATGTGAGAGACTCTGCCGGGTTCATAAGTAACAAACTGAAATATGTAGACCTTTGGAAAACAACACAAAGTAACAATGTGATATTTCAAGGAGTTGAATGATCTAGGCTTTGGTTTGTTTCAGATGTTGTAACATTTGTTCCTGAAGACAATCTTGTTGCCTGAAGTAGACTTTTATTTCTGAAAGCTCCAGGTACATTCAAATGTGCTAATACTTCATCTAACCCCATTGGAGAGAATTTAGATTGTAGCCAAGTTCCCACTTAATGGATTTCCATAGTAACAGTATTTATTCAGGGGAATTGCTGTGATATTGAGTAGAATGAATTTTCTTGCACACTAAGGTGAAATCCTTTACCCCTTTGCTCAGGAGGAAAAGGAGAAAGAGTGGAAGGCTCTGGCAGAATAGCGACTGGAATTGACATCCAGAGGAAGCTGATGTGGACTCAACGACTTGCCTTTTAGGCAGCTAGCTCCTATGCTTCTAGTCAATACATATGATTTCTATTTCCTTTCCTTCATATAACACATGTTATTAATTAATTTGGGCTTTTTTCAGTTTCTAAATAATACTTTATAAAGGTGTCAATGGCAGGAATCTTCCAATTTTCTGTGAATGCTGGCAAAGAGTTTGGGTAGGGATTCTATGCTGAGGATATTTCTAGAATGTGAAAATACAAATACATAGTTTGTATCTCATCTTAAGAAAGAGAAAACAGGAGAAACCCCCAATATGCACCATTTAGCTAGGATGTGTGGGACCCAGCCAGCCACAGGGGGGTACATTCTAACCTAGACCAATGACCAGAGTCCAGAGAAACCCTTCACCCTGAGCCTTACAGCCTAACTCACCAGTCAGGAGCCTATGGTGTTTGGCCATTTGTCACTCTTAGTGATGAGGTAGCATGGCCTAGCACACTACC
Source organism: Dicrostonyx torquatus (assembly GCA_028555095.1). Taxonomy (NCBI): domain Eukaryota; kingdom Metazoa; phylum Chordata; class Mammalia; order Rodentia; family Cricetidae; genus Dicrostonyx; species Dicrostonyx torquatus. Next base: position 163,471 of record JAQHUG010000717.1, on the reverse strand, counting down.
AGGATGACCTGTATGTGACAAGTAGACCTCCGCGTAGCTCTGGGGCTGTCCACTCTGGACTGGGGGGTAGGGCATGGACCCACCTGGTACCTTGCAGAATCAGCCAGTGGGACACTATTGGTGTGAGCAGAGGTATGGTATGGTGGTTCATGGGAGAGAGGGAGATAAAGTGGTTCAGGTTTTATGGACAGATGCATATCTGAAGATAAGAGAGGGAAGGAGTGGGTTGAGATGGTGAGGGAGATGAACCCTTGACCAGAAGCAACACATGGGAAAGCTTGCCCTGCATGCTGCCTGGGCTGCACAGCTGAGATCACCCTGTTGGGAGCACAGCTGCCCACCCTAGACCCAAGGATATGACATGGCCATCTCCATCTTCCACACCATCTATGATCTGCTTGAGCATTTGAAGGGTCCTCACCTTCAGGTCCAGAGTTACAGGGTCTCTGCAACACTAGGAAACACAGGATATCCAGAAGAACCCCAAATAGGTGTCCAGTGTTGACAAGGTAGCAGAAACCTTGAACCAGACCAATGACTCCTTTCAGTGAACACTTGCAAGTAAAGATTTATGGACCAAGGGATTCACACTGTGACTCACAGTTTCCCTCTGCAGGTTCCATGATGAAAGTTTGAACATTTTTCTCTTTTTATTGCATTTTTACTTATTTATTTTTTTCTTTTTTCATTTTTTTTTCACTTAAATTTTGTATTATTGGGGATGTGTAGAATCAGAGGGCATAGGTAAAGGATAGGGAAATGAATGGGATCGAGATACATGATTTTAAATATACATGGAATAAATGAAATATAAAAAACAGAAACAAAAATCAACATTGAGCATGTTCTGGAGAATTACCACAACCCACCATGTGAAAACCCTAGGAATTGCAGAAGGGGGTTGATTATACTATAGAAGAAAATATTCAATAACTAAACTACAGAGGAGATACAGCTCCTTTCTCTATCGTGTGTGTGTGTGTGTGCATATAGTCTCACACCATTTCTCCCATCATGTTCACATTCATACGTAAAGTCACATATACACATACAAAAAAATTTTATATCTCTACCAAAACAATAAGCTTTTGTGAAATAAACATCATCACTGTATCAAAATAAAATCATTTGGGAATAAAAGACTGTTTCCAAAGGAATGGTGGACAGCCTGTATAACTTGTTGAAAACCTCTGAGTGTAAATTTTCTGAAATTCTTAATTTCAGTACATTTGGTGATAACATAAATATAGTAAGACCCCAAATTCAGACTCACATTTATGTTCATTCATTTTCTGTTGCTATGATAACACACCACCCACAAAGGAGCCTAAGGGTGCTGTCAGGTTGTCTTTCTGTACATTGTGAATATGGGGTTGCTCTCATTGGTTATTAAATAAAGATGACCACTAAACTTTGTTAAAACAGTGCAAAATGGTCCTCTAGGTTCCTGCTTCACAGAAGAAAATAGCCAGACATTCTGTAGGACACATAAGAAAGCATCTGACAAACTCTGCCAAAATTTGAGACAGGACAAACCTTCAAATTTCCTGCTTCACTCAAAAGTCTGCCAGATATTCTAGGCATATAGGCTGAAGATGGATATCCAATGTTACAGAAGAACTTTCGGTGACTGTCCAGGCAGTCAGATGTTTTTGTCATTTTTTGAGTTCTGTGGGATAATGCTTTTGCACACTCAAAAGATTTGTCACTCATATTGGTTTAATAAAATGCTGATTGGCCATTAGCCAAGCAGGAAATATAGACAGAGCAATGAGACTAAGAGAATTCTGGGAAAAGGAAAGACAGAGAGATGCAGTTACCAGCCAAACACAGAGGAAGCAAGACGAGAATGCCTATCTGATCAAAGGTACCAAGCCACATTTCTAAATGTAGATTAGAATTGTGGGTTAATTTAAGTTATAAGAACTAGTTAATAATAAGCCCAAGCTAATACATCAAAAAGTTTTTAATTAATACAAACCTTTCTGTGTTTTTTGGGACTGAAGTACTGTGGGACTCAGCAGACAGAAATTTTTGTTTATTCTAAAGTATTGGAAGTTTCTTTCAGTGCACTTCCTGTTTCCTCAGGTAATATTTTATATTTCTGGTGACTTTGATGGAGCTGAAGGCAGTATAATTCCAATTATAATTTTCCTTAGTTATGATAAATGATAGATATGAAGCTTTAGACTCACTGAGATAGGATAATGATAGAGTAATTTTTTACTTTTGCAAAACACAAATAGACTAGATAGTATAACTGATTCTTGCTTGATAACTGTTTCATTTAGATAATTTTATTATGTTAAAATGAAACACTTTCCTTTTTGATTAGGGTAAAAGGGGAGATGCTGTGGGATGGTATTTCTGTACACTATGACGATGTGTTGCTTTCATTGGTTGATAAATAAAGCTGATTTGGCCTATGACAGGGGAGATAGAAACAGGTGGAAAATCCAAGAAGAGATATAGGAGAAGAAGGGCAGAGTCTGAGAGATGGCAGACTCCAAGGAACAACATACTAGAGTACTACTGGTAAGCCATGGGCCACGTAGCCATACACAAATTAATAGAAATAGGTTGATTTATATAAGAGCTAGCAAATAATAAACCTGAGTAATTGGCCAAGCATTTATAAGAAATATTAAGCCTCTGAGTGGTCATTTGGGAACTGGCAATCAAGAGAGAAATGGTCAGTTATTTAAGGGATCAGGGGTATTTATTGGGTCACTGCTCCAGAGGTTGGGAAAGACACAGCGGCTGAAAGGGACTTCATGGTGGTATGCCCAGAAGGTTGGTTGGTCACATTGCATCTGCACTCAAGAAGCAGAGCACAGAAAAGGAAGTACAGCCATGGTACATAACCTCAGAACCCAGCCTTTTTGACCTACTCCTTTGAATTTTCCTATTGTAAAGGTTCCAAATGTTCCCAAGCACTGTTATCATCTGGGGACTGAGTATTTCAATGCAGAAATCTGTAGGGACAGATCACCCTCAAATTGCAAAGATGGGGGTTACATGAGGGAGAGGTTTGAGAATACTTAGCAACTTCAGTCTTTCGATTTTGAGTTAGTCTATGGATGACCTTAAACTACAAGACAATAAAACAACAAAAGTGAGATGTTCATGGATGCAATTAATTTTTATTAGAGCCAAGAAGAAGTGTTTCGTTGGGTCATTAAAACTTACACTAGTTTTTGGTTTCAGTAACAAAGAAGCAGTAATGAACCTTCAAAATTTTTTATCATATATATAATTATGTATAAGTGTGGGTGTTGATGTGGATTTGTGCACATGAGTGCCTTGGAGACTAGAGGCTTTGAGCACCCTGGAACTGAAGTTAGAGATAGTTGTGAGCTACCTCACATTGGTACTGGGAACTGAACTCGGGTCCTCCAGAAGAGCAGCTAGTAACATTAATGGCCATGCCACCTCTCTAGCTCTGCAACATTTATGCTCCAAAACTGAGAATTATAAAGTTACGTATACTCACACTTAGGTGAATAGGTGTTTCTATTTATTGATTATTAAGTTTCATGACAAAGATTTGAATATTTTAAGAATGTGGGGGCAGTGGATAGACTGACCAACAGTTAAAGGCACTGATTGCTTATCCAGAGGACCTGGGTTTAATCTCCAACATCCACAATGGCGGCTCATGAGCATGTGTAACTTCAAATTAAAACAAAAGAGTCAGTGCTTGTAAACAACAGCAAAATGCATAAAACAAAACCTGTACACATTGGCTCACATCTTTAATCCTAGCACTTGTGAGGCAGAGGTAGGAGAGTCTCTGTGAGCTTGAGGCAATTCTGATTCACACATGGAGTTCCAGGATAGCCAAGACTATATAGGTATGCTATGTAAAAAAAAAATCTTATTATTAAAAGGAATATTCAAGAAATTTCCTTGAAATAACATTGATTTTCTTAACATTCATTGTATATTTACCATGGACAAAACACAGAAATCTTTTATCAGAACCATTCTGGGTCCATGTGTCCTAATGTACTTCTTATAAGCAAGCATGATGCTGGGAAATCAACATAAAGTTTGTGGAAAGAGACAGAGTCTGTGCTGACAGACAGATCCATTGAGGACACCTGTTACCAAGCCATTAGTGAATTTTGGAGAAAGGCGTTAGTAAAGGGGACTCAGTGAGACATCACTAAACGACTTAGGAGAACCAGGAAACCTTATTCACATGGAAATATTCACACAACCATCAAAGGAAACAGTAACTTATCTCCTTTCCTATTTCTTTCAGAATTGTTCTTAAAATATGTCATAGTATCAAAACACATACACATTCTTAAATAATAGTTGTATCTGACAAAAATTATTCCAGGTTTATGTAAAGTCTCTGCACACATACAGCTGTCCTCATAAACTGCAGGAAGAGCTTCCAGAGCAAGAGGTGGCCACGTGCATAGAAGGCGACTATACTGACTCACACAGCCTGAGAAGACACGGTGCCTTGCATCAGGGCAGAAGGTGGTAAAGCTCTGTGGAAAGCAAGCCAGGCAGCCAGAGATCCCAGGGACAAGGACAAAGCCCTTGATCTCCCTCAGAGCCAACATTCAGATTCAAACCATCAACTCTATGTGACACTGGGAGGACAAAGTTTCCTGTTGTTGGTTTAGTTAGACAAGCTTGATGAGCTTCCACTGGAATATCAATCCTGCCGTCTTCCCAGTTAATGTTAAAGACCAGTTTTTATATCAGTTCACAACGAAACAAAATGCCATGTTTTCTGTCCAATATCCATCATCCCAACTGTCTCCTAAGAGCCCCCATAACTTCCTTGTTACGCAAGCTGTAGATAAAGGGGTTGAGAACAGGAGTGACAATTGAGTAAAACACAGCCAGCACCTTGTCCCTTGCAGGAGAATGCAGGGAGTTTGGCTGGGTGTAGGTGGAGAGACCAGTGGCATAGAACATACTGGCCACAGTCAGATGGGAGGAGCAGGTGGACATGGCTCTACTCTGCCCTTTCCCTGAGCGCATCTGGAACACAACAACCAACACACGGGCATAGGAAGCTAGAATGGCCAGGAAGGGGAGCAGCAGAATGACAAGGCTACACATTAGGATTGTGTGCTCATATTGAGATGTGTCTTCACACACCAATGGCAGGAGAGATGGAAGCTCACAAAAGAAGTGATTAACAATCCGAGATCCACAGAATGGAAGATGAAATGTATAAAACATGTGCACTAATGCATTGATGGAGCTGCTGCTCCAGGCACAGGAGACCATGGAGCAGCAGATCTTCCTGCTCATGAGCACAGGGTAGTGCAGGGGCCGGCAGATGGCTATGTACCTGTCATAGGACATAAAGCCCAGCAGGAGGGCTTCAGAGCCAGCCAGGATCATAAACATAAAGGCTTGAATCTCACAGCCCAGAAAAGAAATGGTCTTGGTGTCTGACAGAAAGTTAGCTGCCATCTTGGGCACGGTGGTAGAGATGTACATCATGTCGATGATGGAGAGCTGGCTGAGGAGGAAGTACATGGGAGTGTGGAGTCTCTGGTCCAGGCTGATGAGGAGGACCAGTGTGATGTTGCCTATCAGAGCTACTACAAAGAGGATGGCGATGACTGTGAAGAGGAGAGCATCTATCTGACCGTACTGGAAAAGACCCACCAAGATGAAGTCTGTCCCCCAGCTGTGATTTCCTGTTTCCATGGCTCAGACTGAACCATCAGAGCAGACACAATCTGGAAGGGACATGGTCTGATGAGGACTGTCCTTGGGGAGAAAACAAGTGACAGTTATCATATGAGATAGATTGTTCTGGAATAACTCTATGACAATCTCTCTTCCATCCTACCTATTAAGCTTTAATATATCGAGAAATGCAGAATGCATGCATCAAATCAAAAGATCACCTTCCCTACTCCTGCTCATTTCCCATGATTGAAGTCTGCAAATTCTTTCCTCTCAGTATCTTGGTGAATACAAAGAGCAAATGGAAGCAAAGATTTTTCGGAATTGCAAAGTAAAAATGTGAACAACAAATTATTTTCTTTATCAACTTCGTTTTCAAAAATTGTATTCCTCTCTGTAGATTCTATATATTGAGGGACAGGTAGTTTAGCTTTGGGCAGCAAAACCATTCTCTCACACGTGACTAATTAACTATGGTAGAGTTGATCAAATACAGTGTAATTTTTAATGATTCTTTTTTCCACCTCATAGCTTCAATTGTAAGTAGGAATTAAGGTTTTGTAGTATCTGCATAAAATTTGCAATCCTTTTGAGTTAGAATTAACTTATTCATGTAAACTTAACATGGAGAAAACAGTACAATGACTTAAGAAATCAATTGATTCAGAGCTGGAAAAATGGTTCATCAGATAAGAGCACTGGGTTTTCATTCAGAGGACACAGCTTCAGGTCCCAGAATGCACAGGACAGCTTACAGGTGTCTGCGTCTTCTCTTCCAGGGGAATCCAATACTCTAATCTGTCCTCCATGAGTATTAAGTATATAAGTGGCACACAGACATACATACAAGCCTCAAACCCATGCTCATAAAATAAAATAAAGTAAAACAAAAATCTTTGGATTGAATTTGACTTGGTACCTTTTATTTTCTGAGTGTGAAGATTGCTAAGTCAAAACTATCCATATGAAATTTTTGCTCTGGACTGACACAGAGCTTGGCTTCTCCACATTTGCAGGGGGGACGAATGTCCTGGTAAATACTGGCTCTAGATACCTGGTGAAATGTTTTGAAATAGTTATGTTTCTTGGCATTTATTTGACCTTGATTATCTGACCACAGAGAGCAATCATTCCTGAAACACAAAATTAATGGAGTTATTACAATGAGACTGAAATATTTCAATGTTGTAAAATTGAAAAGTGAAAAATATCTTTGCAAGCATTAAATAAGCTGACTGTATGAGTTACAACTGTTATAGAGGCAGAATTTTTTCAGACATCTTTTGCATCTGCAGCAACCTAAAACACTTCACATTATTAATACACACCTAATGTTATGTAGGCTTTATTTTAATATGTTTATAATAAGAACAGTTTATATATTGCATTCAGTAGACAATACTTCTTGGAACTAACAAAGACGGCCTCTATGGCAGATGATGGTTTTGTTAGTAATGAGACCTCAATTTCAAGATTACAAATTTCCCAACATGATGTAAAAACTCACAAAAATTCTTAAAGAAGAATCAAGTCATAGGGATGTAAAAAGAATTGGCAAGAGGGTAACACAGAAAATTTGGCATAAGATTTTACAGAAGAGATAAGAAAGAGCAATACATCTGTGAGAGAATTACATCTTGAAATACACACATTAAGTAATATAGACCAGCGATACAAAGCAGAGAACTGCCCAGTGCTTAGGGGTTGTTGGCCAACACAGGTTGAACTCTGCCTTTTTTGTGTTTTGTTTGGGTTTGGTTTTTCCTTTCAATAGAAAAAACATGAAGTTGGGTGGCTAGGAAGGTAGAGAAAGAGCTCAAGGGGGTTTGGGGGAGTTTAAAGAGAGTGATGAAAATATACGGCATTAAATTCCAAATAATAATTAAAAACACAAAAAGGAAACTGCTATGATGATAAGAAAGTGGAAAACATTTTTCAAATATTTGAAATAATTTTTCTATCCATGGCTACTGCTGTGGATTAGTATTTGCTCTTGAAGAACACATGTGCTGATAAAAATCCGAATAATGAAGTAAAATTAAGGTTATATATACACACACACACACACATCTTCAGCAACAGGAAAATTAAATACCTGAATAGCTGGACTATAAGTTTTAAATAAGTGATGCAAGGAAAAGAAAATAGAAGACTATAAAATGATTTACATAAATATACATAACTGTAAATTAAATAAAATAATCTCTTTAATCCCAGAACCCAGAAGGTAGAGGCAGGCAGATCCCTGTGAGCGCCAGGCCAGACTGCTCTACAGAGTGAGACCCTGTCAAAGAACCATCATCACCATCATCTCATGAAATTATCAATAAGAAATGATGTTGAGAATACAGCCAGTTGTGCCCTGGGATATTGTTGTAAATGGCGGGAGCAGCGGGCTGTGTCTCACCCAGCTTCTGGCCACATGGCTGCACGTCCACATGGCTATACCAGGAATACAAAAAATCACACACAAACTGGATTCATTTAAATTCTGCCTGGCCCATTATCACTAGCTTCATCTTGGCTAGCTCTCACATCTAAACTAACCCATTATAAAAGTCTGTATGTGTATCACCACAAAGT
>JAQHUG010000717.1:130122-140446 GCA_028555095.1 Dicrostonyx torquatus | reverse complement strand
TTCCTGCTTGCAGCTTCAGCCTCCCTCTCTCTCTCTGTCCTCTCTCTCAGAGAGGCAGCCTCTCTCCCCCTCTCTTTCTTTTTCTCTCTCTCTATTCCTCCTCCCCCTTTTTTCCTTCCCCTCCATAACCCACCTAATGTCTAACTTTACTCTATATGGTGTGCCTATCTGTCTGTCTGCTGTCTATGGGATTCTGCAGCAAGTCTCACCCTCTGCTGCCACATGGCTGGGGACTAGCCACCTTTGTTCTCCTGCACCATCCCTGCTTGGAACTGGCTGCTTTGGGGACTCACAGCAAATCCATTTCACTGGCAGGAGCTATGTTTGCCACCACCAAAAAGCCTACAGCTGGCTGGCTCCTCATAAACAGCATTTAAGTGCTTGGTGGCAGAGCCTCTTAAAAGAGCTGCAAGTTTTTTGCCACTAAACCTAAGTCAGGAAGCCTCTCTTAAAGGAGCTGCACCTCTGCTTGCCTCTAGAAAATAGAGCCTACCCAAGAAAATGTTGCTATCAAAAAGCTATGCTTGACTCTGTTCATTTCTGTCTAGAATCTTTTTTAAAAAAGTTTTCTCAGGCTTTATGTGGAAATTCAAACATTTGGGCACAATTTGTAAACAGAAGTTTCTGTCTTGCCTGGTCCCACAGCCTTTAATCCTAAATAAATGCACAGATTATTAATTATATTATCTATAATTATTTATATAATATTAGTTATATTTGTTATATTATATTAATTATAAATTAATTAATTATAAACTGGCCAACTGCTCAGGCTTATTCTAACTAGCTTTTATATCTTAAATTAGCTCATTTCTATTAGTCTGTGTATTGTCACATGGGCTTCTCATTGCCTCACCATCTACATTTCTTATTTCCTCTGCAGCTGACTGGCACCTTTCTCCTTCAGCTGCTACATGGTATCTCTTTGACTCTGCCTACTTGCTCTATATAGCTCTGTTTGGATTTTCCACCTGGCTTTACTCTGCTGAGTCACTGGCCAAAACAGCTTTTTTCATTAGCCAATAAGAGCAACACATATATAGAAGGACATCCTACATCAAACAGAGTTCATACAATCAACCAAAGAGAACTCATAGGTGTTCACAGAGACTGGTGCAGCAATCAGGGAACCTGCATGTGTTTGCAATAAGTCCTTTGTATACATGTTAAGGCTGTTACCTTGGTGTTTTGTGGGACTCCTAACAGCGGGAGTGGGGGTGTCTCCTACCCTTTTGCCTGTCTTGGGACCCTTTTCCTCCTATTTCATTGCCTTGCCCTGTCTTGATATAAGGTTGTGTACCTAGTCTTAATGTATTTTGTTACTCTGTGTTTGTTTGATATCCCTTGAAGGCCTGCTCTTTTCTGAAGGCATGTGTTGATGGAGGCTGATTGTTTCCCAGCCACCCAGACCTGAAATAATCACTGTGGGCTCTGATATCCGCCAGCCTGAGAACNCCCTTGCACCTCCCATGTTTACATAACATAGGCGATTCTGCTGGAGGGCGTGGCAACTGAGTATATAGTCGATTTTGGAGAAGGATTCATCAGGTGTTGAGAAGATGGTATATTCTTATGTGTTTGGGTGAAATGTTCTATAGATGTCTGTTAAGCTCTTTTGAGTCATAACACCTGTTAGATCCTTTATTTCTCTGTGAAGTTTCTGTCTGGCAGACCTGTCTAGTGGTGAGAGTGGGGTGTTGAAGTCTCTCACTATTAGGGACTTGATGTATGATTTAACCTTTACTAATGTTTCTTGTACAAATGAGAGTGCCCTTGTATTTGGGCATAGATGCTCAGAATTGATATTTCATCTTGATGGATTTTACCTATGATGAATATGAAATGACCTTTTTCGTTTCTTTTAACTAATTTTAGTTTGAAGTCTGTTTTGTTAGATAGTATGATAGCTATACCAGCTTGTTTCTTGGTCCATTTTATTGGACCAATCATTTCCCCAACCCTTCAGTCTGAGGTAATGTCTGTCTTTGTAGTAAGATGTATTTCTTGTATGCAGCAGAAGGATGGATTCTGTTTTTGCATCCAATCTGTTAGCCTGCATCTTTTTATAAGCTACCTGGGACCATTGATATTAGGGGATATTAAAGACCAGTGATTGCTAGTTTCTATTTTTATTTTTGGTGGTGGTGGTGGTGGTGTGTGTGTGTGTGTGTGTGTGTATGTGTGTATTTCTCTTAGGGAATTCCTGGTGTGGGATTATCTATTGCCTGGCTTTTTGGGGTGTAGCTAACTTCCTTGGGTTGGAGTTTTTCTTCTAGTACTTTTTGCAAAGCTGGATTTGTAGATAGGTATTGGTTAAATATGGTTTTGTCACAGAATATTTTGTTTTCTCCATATATTTTGATTGAAAGCTTTGCTGGATATAGTAGTCTGGTGGTCTCTTAGTGTCTGCAATATGCCTGACCAGAACCTTCTGGCTTTCATTGTTTCTATTGAGAAGTCAGGTGTAATTCTGAAAGGTCTGCCTTTATAGGTTACTTGGATTTTTTTCCTTTGCAGATCTTACTATTATTTCTTTATTCTCTATATTTAGTGTTTTGATTATTATGTGGTGAATGGACTTCTGTTTTTGGTCAAGTCTATTTGGTGTTCTGTAAGCTTCTTGTATTTTCATAGACATGTCCCTCTTTAGGTTGGATGATTTAGGTTCTATGATTTTGTTGAATGTATTTTCTGTTCCTTTGAGTTGGACTTCTTTTCCTTCTATCCCTATTATTCCTAGATTTGTTTTTTTTTCATGGTGTTCCAGATTTCCAGAATATTTTATGTTAAGAAATTGTTGGATTTAACATTTTCTTTGACCGATGAATCTATTCCCTCTGTGATATCTTTAACACGTGTGGTTCTCTCTTCCTTCTTTTATATTCTGTTGTTTATGCTGATTGCTTATCCAGATTTTCCATTTTCAGATTTCCCTCAGTTTGTGGGTTTTTTTTTATTTCCTCTATTTCAGTTTTCAAATCTTGAACTGTTTCTTTCACCTGTCTGATTGCTTTTGCTTGTTTGTTTTTTTTTTTAAACAGGGATTTGTTTATTTCTTCCAATTTTTGGTTCTTTTCTCTATTTCTTTAAGAAAAATTTTCATTTCCTCTTTAAGGGCCTCAATCATCTTCATAGACTTACTTTTAAGGGTGTTTTCTTCTACCTCTTCTGCATTGGGATGTTCAGATCTTGCTTTTGTAGAACCACTAGTTTCTCATGCTACTGTATTGCTCTTTATGTTGTTGAGTGTATTCCTATCCTGTTGTCTACCCATCTTTTCTTCCAATTGGAAAAGGTGGAGCCTGTGTTTCAGGGGTGGTCTCTTTTCCTCCAATTGGTGTAGTTGAGGTCTGTGGCTCTGTCGATTACTCTTTCAGATGTAGGCAGAGGAGAGCCTTCAGTGACCATGCCTCCAGATGCCTTCAGGACCAAGGCTCAGATGGTTGTTCCTTCTGATGTTGGCAGGGCTGAGGCTCCAGAGATAAGATAATTTCTGGAGGGAGGCCACTGCTGTTGTCTTGACCAGTTGTGGTGGCTGTCTGGCCCAGCCTGGCACGGTCCTGCTCACACTTCTCCCAGTGGCCTGACCTGGCCAGCCTGCCTTGTTGGTGCTCATGCTTCTCCTCCCAGTGGTCTGGTCCTGCCCACCACATTGTTGCTCACTCTTCTCCTCCCAGCAGTCTGGCCCAGTCTGCCATGCTACTCTCTACCAAGGCTCAGACAAACAAAAGGGCATTTAAAGGACTTTTGTATGTTGATACAAATTTAAGGTAATTCTTGTTAGAACATATTAAATAGATCAAATACAACATTTAAAATGTTTTGTCAACTTAGGGGTTTTCATGACTATGAGACACATATGCTCCTGGCAGCACCAATTTACTTCATAAAAGGATGATGGGCATTGAAGAAACTCCATAGGAGTTTGCTTTCATTGTGGCAAGATGAACTATTTGGGCAAGAAACTGCTTTTGCCTTGACTGCTTGACTGTGTTCTATGCAGAATGAACATGCAGGACCCAAAGGAAAGTTACTACTGAATTTTGCTGAAACAAGGTGAGACAGTCCTTCAAGATTTCTGCTTTACAGAAGAGTCTGTCAGATATTCTGCAGGATACATAGGAAAGCAACTAATGAACTTTGTCAATAAAAGGCAAGACAGTCCTTCAAATTTCCTGTTTCACTGAAAAGTCTGCCAGATACTCTGGGTCTTTAGGCTGAAGGTGAAGTTTCATTGCAAAGAAACTTTAAATGACTTTCTAAACAGCGGTATGTCTCCGTTGTTCGATAATACTATATCCTTCTGGGTCTTTGAAGACTAAATAATTAGAGTTTCAGTTTTCCTTAGTTATGATAAAAAGTAGATTAGGTATAAAACTTTAGATTCAGTAAGCTAGTATAGATAATGGAAGATTTTCTTTAAATTTGTCAGACACAAATAAATTGGACATTGTGAACATAATTCTTACTTTATAATTGTTATTGTATATAGTCTTACTATGTTTAAGTTAAAACCTTTTTATTAAGACAAAAAGGGGGAAATGTTGTGGAATATTAATTTAAGATGTGATACTTTTTTCCATTTTTCTCTGTTGAATTTTGTTTTATTCAGGAGTAGTACAGGAGTGGAGAGTGAAGGGATGGGGAATGAATAGATTCAAGAAACACAATGTAAAAAACACATAGAATAAATAAAATAATTTTGAAAAAAGGTTCTCCTCTGCTTCCCTCCTAGAGTTTTGATGATAGAACACAGCTATCTGCAGTAAGGTGAGCCTTGAGACATCTTGGGTTGGGAGCAGATTCTGCTGGGGTTTGTCTTTAGTTCTGAGTCTATTGTGAGAGTCACAGTAGTTGGGCCAGCCACAAGCTTACTGAGCTTACACAATAGGAGCGCCAGGCAGGGACTTAACACACATGGAATTTTTCTTACAAACAAAATGAAAACAAACCCGAGACATAATAAAGCTTTTCATCTAATGCCTCCCATGTTGTTATCATAGGTCACCTTTCCTATTATTCCAGAATGTCAGATATGGGGAGGGAAATGTCAAATCAGAGCAAAGAACCAATGCAACTCCACCATGGGCTTTAGATGAGAACTTGGGAAATATAAAACTTCAAACTATGCTAACATCGATGCTGAATGGTGGTCATGGAGAGACACTTTGTTCCTGTGAACAAAGAAACAATTTTGTGATTAAGGAAAAAACAGGTTTGGCAAAATGTCTCAGCAGGTAAAGGTGCTTGCTGACAATGCTCTTGACTTGACTTGGATATCCAGGACCTGTGTGGTTAGAGAGAGCTGATTCCTGCAAGTTATCCTCTGACCCTCACACATACACTGTGAGTCATATAGGCCTACACACACACACACACACACACACACACACACACACACACAAAATAAATAAATAAAGGTGGTTCTGTATGTCCATCCTGTCAAGAAGGCTTGATTGAGCAGTTTCCCTTACCTCCTAACAGCCGGGAAAGGGTAGGAAGATGTGGCCTCCTATTTGTTTCCTCTTTCTTAATCCTCTTGGTCTGTCTGGGGCTTTGAGCCATCAGACTCAGGGTGGGTCGTCCCCCTAAGTCAAGCCTCTGCAAACCCCCTCACTGACACCTTGAGGTGTTTCAGTCTCCTGGGTGATTCTGAATCTAGTCGCACCAACAAGGGAGATGAGTGAGCATACTCTGATTTATTGATTCATAGCTCATCATGGGACAGGCAATGTTCAGTTCATTCATAAAGCAGATGACCTGGGAGCATACACAGGCTTATAGAAGCCCAGAAGATGCAAATCAGTGGAGAGTTGCAGACGAGAGTTGATCAGACCCAGGACTTCCAATGCTACCCAAGACCTAGCATGGAGTGACATCCAAATCAGGGCTGATCCTCCCATATCCCTGAAACTGAAGTAGGAACACAGGTGGGGACAGGACAGCATAGATGCTTATGCCCTAAGCCTTAAGGCGTGTTACCCATAGTCACTCTCCCCAGCTGTTGACAGTGCCTCGAAGGCATCTGTTGTCTCCCTACCTTACCCTAAGAACACGTTTCACCGCACAGAACACCAAGACATTACAGGGACAAATGGCCAAATCTGCATCTTACATGGGAAAGTCCTCTTTAGCCACAAAAAGAAATGTGAAACACGTGCCATCATCCTGACTACCAACCAAATCCCAGAACTCTTCAAGAATTCAATAACATGCCTGCTTTCTCTCTGCCACAGGGCAGCCTGAGTTTCCCCCAAATCACTGTGGAACGTTTTTCTCAGTCCCTTTCTGTCTCATTAAAATGTTTGTCTAAGAGCTTGCCTTCCGTCTCAGTTTTCATTGCCATCCTCACTAGGACAGCTTGTCTCTGTTCTGTCTAGAACCAGCCCGTATTTCCTTGGTCTCTCTGCTACCCAGCAGCAACCTCCTGAGCGCCCCCTTCACCTCCTTGTTCCTGAGCGTGTAAATCAGAGGATTGAGGAGAGGGGTGACAATGTTGTAGAAGAGGGTGAGGAACTTGCCCTGGTCCTGGGAGGTGCTATTCCCTGGTTGCATGTACATTTAGATGATATTTCCATAGAAAAGCGAGACCACGGTGAGATGTGAGCCACACGTATTGAAAGCCTTTTGGCGGCCTGCTGCGGAATGGATTTGCAGCACGGCCCTCACAATGTAGCCGTAGGAGATCAAGATGAACACCAGGGGAGAGAGCACGATGCCTATGGCCAAGACGAAGACTGTGCCTTCCACTGCAGTGGTGTTGACACAGGCCATCCTGATAAGAGCTGGCATCTCGCAGAGGAAGTGGTCCACCCTGCGGTGCCCACAGCGGGGCAAGCTGAGGGTCACTGGAGACATGGCCAAAGAGTTGGCTACGCCACAGCCCCAGGCCAGTGAAACCAGGCTCACGCAGAGCTTGGGGCCCATAATCACCATGTAGTGCAGGGGCTTGCAGACAGCAACAAAGCGATCATAGGCCATGACAGCCAGAAGCAAGCACTCCACACCCCCCAGGCCCAGGAACAGGACCAGCTGCAGAGCGCAACCCACATAGCTGATGGTCTTGTCCTGCCCACTGAGGTTGTAGAGCAGCTGTGGGATGGAGCTGCTGGTAAAGCTGAGGTCCAGGAAGGATAGGTGTGTGAGGAAGAAGTACATGGGAGTGTGCAGGTGCGGATCCAGCCTCGATACCAGGATGATGGTGCTGTTGCCCAGCAGCGTCAGGAGGTAGGCAGGCAGGATGACCGCAAAGAGGACCTTCTCCAGCTGGGGCCGGTCAGAGAAGCCTACAAGGATGAAATGACTGAAGACGCTGTCATTGGCTGTGCCCATCTCTGTGCACCTGAGGAAGACATCAGTGTTTCTGTCATGTATTACTCGTTTAGCTACAACAATGGTATAGATAGAATTGACAGACTAGGAAACTGAGTCGTGCATGTAGCAATTCAGTTGCCATGAGGAGAAAGAGGATGGAGTTGGGTTTGAACCCAACAATTGCAGCTTAGTGTGTCAGCCTTAGTCCCTCTAGTCCTGCCTCTAATTCCATGAAGTGAGAGAGGAATTGTGCTGCGGCCCAACTTTTGAGTCTGTCGAGACATGTGATCTCAAGCTCCTATACAATCACAGGGATCACAAAATACAGCCCCAAATAATCAGCCAATAGAATTGAAGATGCCCAGAGCAGCAGCTGACTGGACACTTGGACATCACCCATCTGAACCCCTGTGGGTTCACTGACACAGAGACATTTTTAAAATACACATGTTGGGGGCTGGAGAGATGGCTCAGCAGTTCAGAGCATTGCCTGCTTTTCCAAAGGTCCTGAGTTCAATTCCCAGCAACCACATGGTGGCTCGCAACCACATGGTGGCTCACAACCATCTGTAATGAGGTCTGGTGCCCTCTTCTGGCCTGCAGGCATACACACAGACAGAATATTGTATAATATTATATATTATATATTATTATAATATATAATATTATATATTATATATATAATATAATATAAATAAAATACACATGTTGGATTTTTTTCTTGAGATTTTCAATAATTCGGTAATTCAAGAACAAAATGGTATTACCTAGAAATATCTTTAAATTTTTTAAGTTTGGAATGCTACAAATATATAACCATGTGTAGACATTATGCACTTTATAATTTACTGTAAAAATAAAGAAATCTATTACAAACAAGTTTGTCAAAACTGACAGGAACAAAGACCCCCTAGAATATTATTCCCTGAAGAGAGGAGCTTAACCAAATGTGGCGGGAAGCACTCTGCCATACCTGGGTCAAATGAGCTGTGGTCTATGGCTCTGCCTCAAGATTCCAGCCATTCTTGTTGCTATTGCTGTGAACTGGAGGGTCCAGAACCCACCCCAAACACCACCCATCTAGAACTCAGCAGCTAACCTTTGCCAGGTATCGTGTGGCATCACAAAGTGCCTCCGACCCTCACACAGTTTCCACTCTGCAACACAGAGACTCTCGAAATACCCTCTTAGCAACTGCCACTGTTATCCTCATGTCTCTGGACAGCCGCAGGCTGCCGGCAGTTATTTTCGAGTGTAGTCAAATGTTTTACCCAGATGTTCAACAGCGAAGGTGGTGGACATCCTTAGCAGCTGGGTCCAGTTATTTATTTGGGATGCTTTTGGTTTCAAAGACTCGTTCTGTCTTTCTGATTATTAATTTTTGGGTAATTTTAGATGTCTGATTATGTCTTTCTGATTATTAATTATTGGGTAATTTTGGATGTCTGAGTAGAAAAATGGTGTAGATGACAACAGACAACAATAGACAATCACAATAGATGACCGTAATAGATGACAATAGACAACAATAGACGATCACAATAGATGACCATAATAGATGACAATAGACAACAATAGACGATCACAATAGATGACCATAATAGATGACAATAGACGATCACAATAGATGACCATAATAGATGACAATAGATGATCACAATAGATGACCATAATAGATGACAATAGATGATCACAATAGATGACCATAATAGATGACAATAGACAACAATAGGTTATCTGTGAAAGCTTGTGCTCACAGAAACCTTTTTCTGAGCCTGTGATAGGGCTTGTTTATCCTCTGAAGTACATGGGAAATGTTGCTTAAAGAAAAGCTGAATCCAAGTTTAAGGTTTTGCTTTTTTAAAAAAAAGTACTATTAGTGTGTGTGCGCGCGCATGTGTGTGCTCTCACCTTTCAAGATCTGACGATAACATTCAGCAATCAGTTCTTCCCTGCCCCATGTGAACTTAGGGGATCAGATTTAGGCCATCAGGCTTGGCAACAGGATCCCTTCCCCACTGAGTCTTCTTGCCGGTCAGAACAAGCAATGGAAATGGTGCAGTGCCCAGGTTTGCATCCTGCCAGGAGAAGACCGACTGACCCATCTCACAGATAAACAGCACATGCGCATCCCTGGCCTCTGTTTCATCTTTTCTGTGAAACTGTAACATCTTACAGGAAAGACAGAGAGAAAGGTAGGCTCTTTCTCTCTCAGGTTCGTAAAAGTATAAATAAATCCAATTTCTCTACCAGTTTTCTTTCCCTAATTTCTTTGACACACAGGGAAGCTGAGGTGGCCTGCATGCCCTGCACCAGTGCTTCAGGAGGCTCAGAAAGGCATGGGACATGAGGCCAGTCCTGCGTTCTTGATGGGAGTTTAAGTTGAAGTCACAGTCTTTAAGAGATTACTACTTCTGTGTACATACATCTCAATACTGGGCATGCTGTTTTAATAAAAGAATATGTTTCTCTTACAGAATTGAGAATTTAGTGTTTTTCCTTCATCCAATTAATCTCCCGGGTAGGAATCTGCCCTGCACATACTGACCCTCCACGCATCTCCACGGCATCGAAGCAGGCAGATGATCTGCGGAAACAGTGCTTGTGGTTAATAGCGTTTCACTTCATAGACCACGCTGTTACAAATGAGAAGCAAGCAGCTGCCAAATTCCAATAAGAATAGGCATGTGACGTCAGTTGAAACCTTGTCCACCCAGATATGTTAAGTTCGAATATGTAGAGGACAAGATACGGGGCTGAGGCTTACCTTAAAAGGTGCTTGCTTAGTATCCACGAAGCCTGAGTTTTCTCCCCAGCAATGTGTAAACTAGACATGGTGGTGTATTCCTGCAATCCCAGGACCTGGGAAACAGGAGTAGAGGATTAGGAGTTCAAGGCCATCTTTGGCTACAGACAAGGTCAAGGCTATCCTGAGCTACACAACAAAACAAAATGTATGGTGAGAACACACACATAACTAAATAATAAATTAAATGATAATACTGTTTTT
>JAQHUG010000717.1:99704-113346 GCA_028555095.1 Dicrostonyx torquatus | reverse complement strand
TGAGGAAAACTAAACTGAATGCTGGAAGGAAGAAGGTGGAGTCAGGGAGAAGCCATGGAGCTGCTGCCAGTGACAGACATGCCAAAACTTTGCCAGTAAGCCACTGCCACATAGCCATACACAGATGAATGGTGATGGGTTAAATTAGTATGTAAGAATTAGCCAAAAAGAAACTAGAGCTAATGGGCCAAGCAGTAATTTAATTAACACAGCTTCTGTTTGGTTATTTTGGGAGTCTGGGCAGCCAAGAAACAAACAAGTGGCCTTCCTACTACAGTTAAAGAAGATAAACATAACATTTCCTTTAAAGTCAGGGATGAGATAAGAATACACACAGTCCTTACTGTGTAGTGCTTGAAGTCTTAGCCAGAGCAATAAAGGCAAGATAAAGAAATAAGAGAACAAATTTGAAGAAAGGAATTAAATTACTCCAACTTAAAAGTGATTAAATCACATACATAAAAGACCCTCAGGATTTTTGCAGAAAATTTTAGACATAATAAATACTTTAAGCAAAGCAGTAGGATACAAAACCCACATCAAATATCAGTATATTTTCTATCTACAAGCAATGATCTTGATGAGAAAGAAAGAAAAATACATCCATGAAAGCCTCTACAAAGCTCCAGGAATGAACCTATCTAGGGAGGGTAGAAGCTTCAACAAACAAAACTTTAAAGCAATAAGGAGGGAAATTGAAAGGCACCAACAGAAGATGGGAAGACCTCCCTGCCCACAGATTGGCAGAAATACTATTATGAAAACGTTATGTTACTTAAAACAGTCTGCATATTACAATGATCCTCAATCAAAATTCCAATGGAAATCTTAGAAAGAGGAAAAGCATTCTAAAATTCATGTGGAAACACACAGGGCACAGAACCCAATGCTGAGCAAAAAGAACAATGCCAAAAGTATCCTAATACCTGACCTCAAATTATACAACAGAGCCATAGTGACAAAATCAGCATAGTATTGATACACAGCCAGACATGTATGTGGGGGCCCACAGAAGTGGGTCTGCTCACCCTGACTGAAGGTCAGAGAGCTTAAGCCTACTCTTGTTCTTTCAACGTCATTGACAAGAAGTCTGACTTAAGGAGTGGCTACAAACAAGATATCCTGTGTGGTTACTTGGTATTTTGGATATTAAGATGGCCCATAGAGGTGAATCTGCCCCACCTTAACCAAAGGTCAGAGAATTCAAGCCTAATTCTGGTCCTTCAAGGATATGACAGGAGGTTTGATCCGGTTGCCTACAGAATGTTTGGTCTAAGGTGTGGTTGTTTCATGTCCTGCCTAAACAGAATACTTAACTAAAGATATAGTTGCTTGATATTTCAAGTATTGAAGCAAGTAATTGTTCTGTTTGTCCTTTGTGTGATGCTAAAGCAGTCTTTTGCCTTCTTCCCCCCTTCTTGGGTTGGGGTATATAAGCACATGGAAAATAAGCACAGGCATATTCAGGATTCACTGGATTGCGCTTCCAGCTCTACCCTAAGTCTCTGTATTTCTTTGGTATCTCTGTTTATCCTACTCAATTTTTCTAATCTGCGTGCCTGTACCCTGCAAACCCCACTGAGGTAGGACCCTGACAGCTGTCACCCCAACGTGTGGTCACAACAAATATAAAGCAGGAAAATCATGCATCAGAAAAATAAAAAGAGTCTCTTCAGCAAGTGGTGCTGGGAAACTGGATGCCCACATGCCAAAGAATGAAGCTAGACCTTTATCATTGAGCTGAAACAAAAAATCAACTCAAAGTAAATCAAAGACCTTAATCAAAGATGTAGAGCTCTGAAACTGGTAGTGGGAAATATCTATTGTCTGCTCAGATTAGCACATGAAAGCAAAAGGGGGAATATTTGAGTGAGGAACAGAGACAGACAGAAGGTAAGGGGGCCCTAGAGGTTCAGCATGAGCAATGTACAATGACACTCATATATAACAGGTCATAAAGAACCTATTGCTGGGGAAAGAAGGATCCCTAATGGTTAAGAGCACAGGGTGCTCTTGTAGAGAATCTGGGGTTTTGTTCCCAGCAACCACATTGTATCACATAACCATCTATAACTCCAGAGATCTGATGTCCTTGTCTGGTCTCTAAGGACACTGTACACACATGGTACAGGCAAAACAAGTCATATAGAGAAATAAAAATAAAGAAATCACTTTTAAAAGAAAGAAACCCATTATTTTGTATGTTTACTTAAAAAAATCAAAACAAACAAAAACAAATACAACCCCCCCAATAAAACTCTTAAAAATGGAGGCCAAACCTACTTGCTATTGATGGGGTAGGGGTAAATGTCAGTCCTGAGGGGTGTACTGCCAGCCTGATTCCATCTTGTCAGAAAGGGAACTGGGTTAGATTCCTAGCTGGGGAACCCACTGGGGCATTGTTGGAGGGAAGAATCTAACACATTTTGGTGACCAAAGGTGCTAGGGTTATTGAGAGAACGGGGGAAAAAGATAATCTTTGCTTCATTTGTCCTTATCCCTGATGACAAGCATCAAGGCAGAGGTGAAGCTCTGGGTCTCACAGTCCACTCATGACCGCATGCTTTCAAATAAATCTTGCCTCTAGGATTTGAGACTCTGATTGTTACCACTGAGTGACATCCACATAGTCGGCTGCATTGAGAAGCTGGCCCAGGCATCAAGGTTCTGTCTACAAATGCAGCATGCTTCAGGTAAGAATAGGCAGCCTTGGGAGCCGAGAGGAAAAGGTGTAGCTAACAGCTGAGTCTGCGCACGCGCACATCCCAGTCTTAGTTTATCTTTTCTACACATTGTGAGACTTTTACAGGCGAAATGGAGAGAGAGTGGGAGTTTTTCTTTCCTCAGTTCTGGCCCATACTAACTTCCTTTGACCTCTTCCTGTCTCTTACTCTTTTTGTAAAGGGGAGCGCGGTGGACCTGAGGTCCTGGATGCTTACCTTGGAATTTCTTCAGCATCTCCCTCATCCCAGGGATGCGACACACTGTCTTCAGCTCCAAAGGGACCACCTCTGGTTCTAGCCGTGTGACCGCTTTGCTTCTGGAAATATGCAGAGCCCACGGGAGTCAGTGCGGTCACCAGGGGCCTGCCTCCCCTGCACCAGCCACCCCACACTGATTCAGAAATGAAACATACCTGGTCAAAACTCCTCTCACTCCCTGGAAAGGAAAGACACACAGGGATGAGTCAGGCCTCTGACCTCTTCCTGAAGTCAGCCTGGGTGCAGTCAAGAGGGCAGTAGAAATATTTACGAGTTGCTAACACCTAAGATGAAGCTTCAGGGAACAGCGAATCCCTGCTCTTTACAGGAAGGAAGGGCTCTAAATAACCAAGAGTCTCGGTGGTGAAATCAGTCACAATCAGAACAGGATCATGCTGCACACAGCTATATCCATTCCTCCAACATCCATCTGGTTAGCTATTTTCTGAGCTGGTAATTCTGCCAATTGGCTCTTTTGGTAGAGTTACAAGTCACACTCTACACTTAATGAAGACAGAATTGGGGGAAAAGGCATCAAAATATCTGAAGGATTTATTTGAGGTAAATGCACACACAAATGTTACCCTTCATGCCTTTGTAAGTGAACACTAAATGTCTGGTTCTTTGATCCATCACACCAAAGCTGACCACTTGATCTGCACTGATAAGAAAGGAAGCCATTAATATCTGGTAACACTTTATCTTTTAAAAGTAGTGTGTGTGTGTGTGTGTGTGTGTGTGTGTGTGTGTGTGTGTGTGAATTACCTGAAATCTAAAGACAGTCAACATAAAACTGTTTGGAAACACTGAATTGTTTAATGTGTGTCATTTAAGCTTGTTGTTAGTGTGAGCTACCTGGCTCTCTAAGGGTCCCCTCAAATTCTCATGTCTTCTGCATCAGCTCTACACTCTTTTAAGAGCAAGCATGCCTAGATGCTGGTATCCAGATGACAAGATCTCACCTCTGTCCCTTAGCCTCACATCTGCCTACACCCGGGAGCTTGCCTCACCTCCAGCAGCCCCAGGGCTGGCCGCTGGCTCCTCTCCTCCAGCTCTTCAGCCAGTTCCTTCAGGGCCTTGTTCTGTTGGATCAGCCTGTTCCTACTGTCCCGTAGTCTCTGCAGGGTCGCTCGCTCTTCCTCTTCTAGTCGTCTCAGTTGCAGCTGCTCCTCCTGGGCCAGAAAGCCCCGGTGTTTCTCAAACTCCAGCCTGAACCGCTGTCTCTGCATCTCCACCTTCTCCTGTGGAGACATAGCAACCTAGGTCATGGAGAATGGTGTGAGGTGCCACTGGGGCCTCCTGCTTTCAAATGTGGGGCAGTAGAGCTAGGGAGGCATGCCCAGAGCCAGGTCTGCTTTTCTCTCGAACTGACTGTTGGCCGTGTTCTAACAGCCTGCATACGCCATTTATTTGTGTGGTGGATGGAGAAAGGTTACTGGACCCAGGACCTCAATTAGCAGAGATTTGAAGGCAAACATTTCTGGATACAAGCTTCAGTATCATATGTAAAATAGGAGAGATGTGTGGGGGTGGGAGGTCAGTGCCATGGGTCCATCTGTGAACAGTGTCCAGCCCCCACACAATGCTAGTTACTATTTATTCTACCAGGTACTGTATCTACCAGAAAAAGCAACAAAGAGGTTAAAGAAACCTGGATTTGTAACTGTGAAAAGCTTGAGATTAAGAACAGATGTTCTTTTTAGTGCTTGTGTGCATGTGTGTGTGTGCTTATGCACGCATGTGCATGCGTGTTCGCGTGTGCATGTGTGTGTAGAGGTGTGTTCATCTGTGAGTACATATGTAGAGGCCAGAGATTTACTTTCGGTATCTCTCTCTATTGTTCTCTCCTCCCCCTCGTTTTTATGACAGTTTCTACCCGAACCCTGTGCTTGTTGTTTAGACCAAGCTGGTCAGCAATCCCCAGGAATCTGCCTGTCTCTGCTCTCCAAACCCCAGCACCGAGGTTACAGGCATGCACTGCCACCCCAAATTTTGATGTGAGTGCTGGGGATTCAAATTCAAGTCTTCATGGTTGCATGCCAAGCACATTAGCCCCTGAGTCATCTCCCTGACTCTAAATGTCCTTTACTACATGGTAATGGTGGCTCACATTTTCTGAACAGCCAAGAAAGAGCTGAGTGCTCCTCAGGCAGGGGCTTACACATCAGACTTAAATCTTTATCCAGGTTTCCATCTTTAACGTCTATACTCCAATGAGATCCAAGGAATAGATTTTGTTATGGGTTATTGTATCTCAATTTGATTCTTGCAAAATTAGTATTTAGGAAACCAGCTCTAAACCAAGGGTAAGAGGCAAATTATCCCCCAGCATCTACCTCCTGCAGTCTCTGCTCTAATGTTTCTAATTTCTTGGTTTCACTGAAGGACAGGATTTTTTTTTCTTTTAGAACCAGCTGTATTGACATCTCCCTCTCTTAAGACAACACCTTTCTCCAATTTTCATCTCCTCTCTTTTCACCATTTTCTAAATCACTACATTCATAAGGTTATGGCCACTTTATAAAATCAAATTTCAAACCCTGATTTCTGAAAAGTAAGGCTCTTGTTAAATATACACCACACACCCGAATGTGGGAGGCAATACTACTGTTGAACCAGACCAAGAGCATAGCTGTGGGGTTACAGTGCGTCAAACCAACGCATGAGAGCGATGGCGAGGAGAGACTTCTGCAACCCATTCCATCCTCTGCCTGTGAAAGTTACCAAGACAGGAAGAAGGACCCTGTATTTATCAAACTTCCCTTGTTGCCCGTGTCTCCTGTGGACACATGGCTGACTGTAAACCATGTAGGAGCACTTGTCTTAACAGGAATCTTAGCATCACATCTATGTTAGCATAGCCATTAGGGGGTCTAGCTGTGAAGACCGAGGTCTTTGATATGGGCCTCTGACTTCCTAGGTCCATGGAAGATCAAGAGCAAGAGCAAGTGACTTGGATCACAAGCCTGGATATTATTAATTTGAGAACCAATGTTTAACTTCACCTATATTTGACAGTGTGATTTGAATGGAATAAGACTTATCCCAGAAGAAAAATGTAGAAAAACAACAACAGCAAAACAGTTCTTATGGGGGAAATAATTTGTCTATAAAAGATTTTACTTTCAACGAAAACAAGAAGAAAATATCTAAAAAATACAAAAAAGAATAGGGAAGGTTATTTGTAGAAGGATAAAAATAACAATATGTCTTGGATATCACACAACACAATGCATACATGATATGCCTGTGATTTCTAAGTTTCATACTCTGACACCACTGAGAGTCTGACCTGACATCTCTGTGACACCGGTGTGGGGAGAATCTTATAAACGGTAGCAGGTGTGTCCAGCCCACAGCCCATGAGCGGTCTGCGTGTGTGCTGGGGGACAGCTGTGAATGGAGCCGAACACAGTGTTAGGTCTCAGTGTCAAAAGGTTGAACACCGCTGCCGCAGTGTTCAGCAGCATTCTTGACTTTGCCCACTAGGTGGCGGCAGAATGCTCCAATTTGTGGCACATCCGGCACATCTGGCAATAACCCACTGCATTCACAGGTGTACAGATGAGATGCAGAAGAAAGAAAAGGGGCTGGGTGAGGTGCAGAAGAGGAATGCGTGGTTGCGTGACTACAGACGGCTGATTGTCCTTCTGTGTATAGGATGGTTGCTGTTCTCTGTACTCTTGTTATATGTGTTGTGTAGCACTGGTTTTCATTAATCTCACAGATCTGTCTGTGAATCATGGATTGAGGTGATTGACCTATAGCAGTGAGTTTAATAGTAAGAGTCAGAGAGTAAAGCTACTTACTTATAAATCAGGTCATATCAACAGGGTGTAAAAGGGATAGGTTGACCTAGGAGGGCACTGAGTCAGGAATTGGAGCAGGAGTGTGAGAGAGTTAAAGATGACAGAATGATGCCTCACATCCTCAGCCTGAAAGCTCCCTGCAGCCACAGCTGTGTCCTCACCTTCCAAATGACAGTCTTCTTACCCACGTTGGTCTCCTGCATCAGAGCCTCCTCCATGTCCTTCCTCACAAGTTCCAAAGCCGCTCGGAGCATCCTCTGTTTGAGAAGACAACATAAAACCATTGCAGGTGTGCTCTCTCAGGCCTCCAGTTTGCTTAGATGTAAAGGACAAAGAGCAGCTGGGGAGTCCCTAACTGACCTAACTCCGTACTCACCAAATTCAGCAGATAATGTTCCTAAAGGTGTCTCATTATGTCACTCTTTCCAACAGTAATACAAAATGTCACAATGTGAAGTAAACAGATATAGTAACCACAGAATACAAATAAGGGATGTACTTAATGGTTAGAAATACAATTATGATGATAAGTAATTGTATTTTATAAAATATAATGGGAAATTTGAAAAAATGTTTACAGTGAATTTATAAAAACTATGATGCCATAGAGGAATTGCCATCTGTTGTTGACAGACTAAACGATGATGACATTTATTACTTAAGAGCTTATTATTCTGTTTTACACTTTTCAGTGTATATGTGTAAGTGTGTGTGTGTGTGTGTGTGTGTGTGTGTGTGTGTGTGTGCAGAAACACATATGGAGATCAGAGACAACCTGTAGGAGCCAGCTATCCTTTGATCATGTTGGTTTAGGGATCAAACTCAGATTATCAAGTTGCCAGCAAGTGCTCCTACCCAAAGAGAGCAGAGGATGCGCCAAAGACTACATCTCCTTTGGGAAATAGGACCCTGCAGGAGGCACGTGTGTATTCCTGATTACAGAGGACACACACAAATATGCTTTGGGAAGGAAAATATATGAACCTCACTGTGAAAGTTACTCAATATATCCTACATACACGGCTCACACCTGAAAGGAGGCCACCATAGTGCTCTGTAAAACGTGCACATAAAAGCCTTGGAACTCGTCGGGGTGCCTGACAAGACTGCAGTGGGATTTGCTTTGCTGTTGGGACATTTTGCTCTGCCAGCCCCAAGAAACCATGAGCCAGGCCAAGGAGGTGACAAACAGCATGGCAGGCCTGGGGACAACAGTGACAGGGCGGATTCTGCTGGATCTGTGTTTGGTTAGGATAAGAGCTGTGCACACTTAACCTTAGACAGCTGTAACTGATTGGCTGAGAGGTCTAGATGGTGTTTATTTGGCATTTAACTGAAAAAGAAACTACAGAATCGTTATAGAAAACAGTATCAGAAATGTCTCACTAGCCAACTTCTGTGCAACATTTTCAGAACTTAAACAGGTAGGATCATAATTTTTAAATCTGATTAAAAAAAAATACCTCATGCCTGAATTTTTTTCAGAATCAAGAGAGATATTTCCAATGAGTTGAAGAAAATACTCCAACTTTTAATTTTAGAGAAAATAAACCAGCAAACATTTTAAGAACGCCAACGCTCCTTCCAACAGTGTGGTTAAGCTTGCCAACGGCAGGAAAACCACACTGGCTTCCCTGGTAAGGGTTGCTCAGGAAGTTGGAAACTTAAATGTACTTAAAACGTATTCAGCAAATTTGGAGGAAGATGAGCGAGCAGGCTTCTGCTGTTGCCGAGATAATTAATACACACAGAGGCTGGAAGCATTAGGGAGCCCCCTCTTTACAGAAAGTAGCAACTTTGCTCACAGCAGGGAGCAAGCCACCGGTAGCAGGAGGCCCATTGTCATCAGAGGCTGTGCTTAGCAGTTGCCCAGCCTCCGGGTTTCCCAGGGGCAAAAGCCACCGCAGCTCCCGGAAGTGTCAGCTAGTAAGGATGGAGAGACCAGGGAAGAAAGGAGCTCGGGAGCTACTAAGGAGACTCGGTCGCACCTCTTGGATCTATATGAATATGGCCCTTCACATTCCCAGTTCAGCCTGCCCCAGTGTCTTCCCATTTTCCACACGGGAACCTGAGCCAGCGTCTCACCTGGTAGCGACTGGCAGCCTCCTGCAGCGGTTCAGTGCGGTGGCTCTGGTGCTCAGGGCTAGTGTCACAGACCCAGCACAGCATTGTCTGGTCCTCCTCGCAGAAGCGGCTCAGGTCCTCGCCGTGCCTCGCGCACTGGCGCGTCCCTGGGTGTCCTGTACCCAATCCCAGTTGCCGCACGCTGTCCACCAGACTGGCCAGCTGCCGATTGGGCCTGAAGCTGGCGGGCCTGAAGGGACCCCTGCACTGGGGACAGGCGTAGACGCCGCCCTGAGCGCTGTCCGACTTCTCACAAAACTCAGAGATGCACCGCAGACAGAAGCTGTGGCCGCAATCCACACTTATGGGCTCCTGCAGGAAGTCCAGGCACACGGAGCACCGAGCCTCCTCCCGCAGCCGCTCCCCGGGTGCAGTGGCCATGGCCCTGGCCGGTGGCAGCAGCTCCTGCTGCCCTAGCGATCTGCACAGAAGAAAGGAGGGGTGCAGGCTTTTGGGGTGTTATCTCCTGGGCTGGGCCGGATCCAGCAGCCAAAAAGAACCACTCGTGGTGACAGCAACAAGTCTAGTGACTGTCACCTCCTAAGAAACCCAGCATCTCTTTTTCTGTTTTTTCTATCCCTTCTTCCACTAGCGTTATTTGAGTTCGTTAATATAATGCAGCATTTACACCATCCTGACTCACGTTAGAGCTGATAGAAATTGCACTGTTTTGTGGTGTGGATGGAACCCAGGGCCTCACACAAGCCAGGCAAGTTCCACCACTGAGGAACGTCCCCAGTACTCATTTTACCTTTTATTTTGAGACAGAGTTCTATCAAATTTGCTTAGGCTGGCCCTTGAATTCACTCTGTAGTCTAGGCTGGTTTTGAACTCACTCTGCCTCCCAGTCTGACTTTGAATGCTCTATCTTCCTGGCTCAGCTTTCCAAATAGTCGATAATAGAAGTACACCAAGGCCAAATTGCCCTGCTGCTGATTGTTTTATTTACTCTTTTGCTCTTTGGGGGGCCCACTACCCAGCTCCCAAATAAATACACACACAGAGGTTTAATTCTTACTTATAAATGCCCCATGTTAGCGTGGCTTATTTCTCACCAGTTTTTCTTAAATTATCCCACCTAACTTTTGCTTATGGGCCTTTTCCTTTTCTTACTTCTGTAATCTGACTTTCACTCTTACTCCATGGCTGGCTGGATGGCTGTATGGCTGGCTCCTTCTTTTCTCGCTCCTTAATTAATCTTTTTCTCCTTCTATTATTCTCTCTGCCTGCCAACCCCTCCTACCCTTTCTCCTGCCTTGCTATTGGCTGTTCAGTTCTTTATTAGACCAATCAGGTGTTTTAAACAGGCTAGGTAACACAGCTTCACAGAGTTAAACAAATGCAGCATAAAAGAATGCAACCCATCTTTGCATCATTAAACAAATGTTCCTCTGCAATGTTGTGGCATCCATCTTCAGCCTACAGGCCTAGAGTCTCTGGCAGACTTTTCAGTGAAGCAGGAAATTTGAAAGACTATTCTACCTTGTTTTGGAAAAATTCAGCAGTCACTTTCCTGTGGGTTCTGCATGTCCAGTCTGCACAGCACAGAGTCAGGCAGTCAAAACAAAAGCAGTTTCTTGTCCAAATGGCTAATCTTGGGAAAGCAAACCCCTATGGAGTGTCTTCAATGCCCATCATTCTTTTATGAAGTAAATTGGTGCTGCCAGGAGCAGATGTGTCTCATAGTCATGAAAACCCCTAAGTTAAGAAAACATTTAAAATGCAATATTCTATAGATCTTTGAAGTGTTTGAACACCATTTATCAATCTAAAATATATTTCTATAATCTAGAAAACATACATACCTAACACATCTACAAATTTGACTGTTATCAATGACTAACTACTAACCTGTGATTCTTGATTATCCTAAATAGTTCATAATAATAGCTTCCAAAAACTAGAACTTTGCCTTACATTTTTAAATGAACTACATGGTATAATATCTTAAACAAGAGAGAGAGAGAGAGAGAGAGAGAGAGAATACAGTGTAACAAAAAGAACTTTAAATTTGAATCAATATACTACATTCCTCTAAATGATAACAAACATCCATAACCCACCAAATAACCAAAAATCTCCCACATCCTTCTTGGGATTGTGGGTGTCGTGTTCTCCAAACTGCTTCCTATTGTCTGTGGGTGAAGCATTTCTTAGGGTCCCTGAGAAAACCAGCAGTAACATTTGTCAACATATATCACCTGTCAAGATTTAGGAGGTTTTCCCTGATCCAACCACATTAACTTGGGAGGAATCCCCAGTCTCTCATTTCCCATGGGAACAAAAGCAAAAACTCTTCTCCAGAGCACTTTTGGTTTCCATTTGACAAATACATTTTTTGACTTTCATTTTAAGGTTAAGACATTCTTTAAATATCTAGGCTGGTTTATTTCATCATTCCTTCTTTCAATCCCACCTCTCTTAGCAACTGTTATTAGCTTATCAGCATTCAAAAAATTCAAAATCAACACAATACTATATAGGATTTAGACTCCCTGTGTATTTTCCATCTTATGTGGCTTTTTTATATTACTTTGAGTTTCTCTTTGAAGACTTTATTATTTGTTAACTATTTCTTTCTTTCTATGACTGTCTGTGCCCATTTTCTTTCTTTCTTTCTTAAGCCTGTGTACATTGCAAAACACTGGAACCTGTTTAGAGAATTTTCCTGTCAGGACCTCCTATACTGAGTATCTCTCGTCTTTTTTGACCCCATGAAGAAACGTCAAGCTGCTAAACTACATGACTTCACCTGTTCTTGGGCCATGAAAGGCAAATCTAAAACTCATGGCCGGTCAGAGGTGTGACCAGGAACGGCATTCGAACTTCCTAGATGCTTGTACTGACACAGAACTTAGTTTTTTGCTACTTAACAGGGCTCACCAGCAAGCAGAAACTCTTAAAGGAGCCATATCCTCTTTTTTCTTTTTCTTTAGCTTTCTCAGGCACTGTGGAAATTCCAGCTCCCATTGGCACACCAAAATGTTGTTGGTTGTTTTTAACTCTTTTGGGTCTTTGGTGGGCTCCCAAAGGACAAAAGAGCACAAAACAACCACGGCATTGCCCATCCTGCCAAAAACATTTAAAGCCCAGAAGATGTTAGTAGGCAAAGATGCTCGCCATCAAGCCTGATGACCTGAGTTTGATCCCCCAGACTCACAATGTGAAAAAGTTCACTGACTCATAAAAGTTGTCTTCTGGCCTCCATGGGTGTGCTGAGGCAGTGCCACCCTTACACATGCCCACCACGCACATGCACACGCGCGCACACACACAAACGAACTCTAAATTTAAAATTAACAAAGCTCACACTTTCCTGAAGCATGTGGGCTCAGGGTTAGCTCTCAAGGCTGTCAGCACATGACATTACACGTGAAGTTGACTTGGGGTAGTTGGCCTCATATTAGAGCAAACTGAGAAATGAGCCTCTCTCATGCCACTGCCAGCCAGTGTGGAGCACACCTGTCTTCCTTCCTCCCACAACTTATTGAATGGCACCATGGCTTTTTCTGCTGTAATTGCTATTTTAAAATCCTACATAAAGTACTTATATTTTTTCTTAATTTTTCTCCTCCAAACTTGAGATTTCCTACTTTCAGAACTAAACGACCACTTGAAGGGAAGCTGTGTGGAATGACATGCATGATAATGACAGGGATGGGGCCCAGTATGGATGAAAACAGTATAATGGGTGCCCTCCTGGCCAAGGGGGACAGAAGAGGGCATAGGATCCCCTAAAGCTAGAGTTACAGGTACTTGTGAACCACCTGACTTGGTGCCAGGAATGGAACTCATGTCCTCTGCAAAAGCTCTTGACCACTGAGTCCTCTCTTCAGCCTCTGGGATGAACAAATCCAACCCAGGAAAGCTGCCTCCTCTTGGGACCGAGTCACAACCCATCCCCTATGAAACCACTTTACTCCAAGCCTCAGTCTCCCCCCATTCAACAGGTGCAGCGTGGTGGCTGGCATGTGTCTGTCATGTCCATCCATATGTCCCGTCCCCAGCATGCATGTATTCACTGGGAGTCTAGAGTCTCAGAGGCAGTGCTGGGGATGAAGGCACAAGGAGAAGGCTGGAAATTGAACCCATCCCTCCAGAAGCCCTATGCTCAGTTGGTGGAGACCTACTCAGAATCAGGCAAACAAGGACATGTCCTGATCTTGTGGGAGCGTAGCACAAGACTCCAGCATGAAGCTCCAGCGGTTGAACCTGAAAGTTCTCTGAACTAACAGGGGAAAGGTGAGGAAAAAGCTGGCAACAAGGAAGCCCCTGTTCCAGACTGTGTGGCCCCAAAGTGTCCCAGGCAGACGGGCTGACCATTTCCAAATGATTAAGAAGCTTCCAGTAGCAAACAAGCTTGCAAGGGGCGGCCAGGCTGGTGACTCAGGACCTGGCAGAGCTTTATCATGAGATGAATCTTGGCTTGGAGCATTGGTGGGGTAAAGGGTCAAAGTGCTCTTGGGGCCATCTGTCTCAGGGTTAAGTGGATAATTGAAATGGATTCTTTAGAGCCAACTGCAGATTACATTTAAGATGTGGCATTAGGGAAGAAAGGGGCAAAAGGCTTAGGGAGAGCAAAGTAGGTCTTGATTACAGAATGAGTGATTTGGGGAAGACTGTGCCTGTGTCTTATACTGTATTTCACCTCACAGCCAAGGATGATGGTGCTTAAGACTCTTAAGACTCTCTCTCTCTCTCTCTCTCTCTCTCTCTCTCTCTCTCTCT
>JAQHUG010000717.1:83224-99589 GCA_028555095.1 Dicrostonyx torquatus | reverse complement strand
TCTCTCTCTGTGTATGTGTGTATTAAATAGGTACCACCATGCTTTAAAGAGGTTATCATATAGTAATTATATGTGATTGAAGAAAAATAATAGAAATTGGAATACAAAGCGAAGGATAGATCATAATGTAGCTGTGTTAGCACTGAGAGGTTTCTTGCCAACTTCTTTTACCCCCGGAACATTACAGAATGATGGAAACATATGGCTACTCATCAAATACCAGCAGAATAAATAAGAAAGTGGACCAACAGAATTAAGAGTCTATCACAGATGTTCTATAGGGGAGAGTTCATTCTGTGCTTTTTTACAGAGCACACAGATGTTCTTGTGTCTCCATTGCTCAGACAGATGTTGCAGCATCGTCCTAATTGACCAAATAGGGTACCAGTTGCTCTGGGGCCTCACCCGAAGCCAGGCTTCCATACCTAGTAGGCTAATGTGAGGGACAATATGCTTTGGGTGGCGGTGAGGGTGGGCATCGGGGCAGGTGATCTCTCTGCTGTTTTACAGTTACTGCACGTAAACTGGTTTTTCTCCAACATTTGTAGCTAGGACCGAGGACTATAGCATTACATTATTTTTTAAAAAACAGAATGTAAGCGATATATATATATATATATGTGTGTGTGTGTGTGTGTGTGTGTGTGTGTGTGTGTATTGTGTGTATTATGTGTGTGTGTGTAGACATATCTGTACCATG
Organism: Dicrostonyx torquatus; assembly: GCA_028555095.1. NCBI lineage: Eukaryota > Metazoa > Chordata > Mammalia > Rodentia > Cricetidae > Dicrostonyx > Dicrostonyx torquatus. The sequence goes on along the minus strand of JAQHUG010000717.1, from coordinate 98,889 downwards.
GTGCACATATCATACAGAGGTCAGAGAACAACTTGTAAGAGTCTTTCCAGCATGAATGTTTAGGGGCTCAGTCCCAGGTTATTGGGCATGACAGCAAGTACCTTTAGCCCCTGAGCCACCTCACTGGCCCCAATGTTCTCAAAATGACACAAAATTCCATTATGGTTACCCATCTAGGTAAGTGGTGGACAGAAATGAGAAGAATTGTAATATAAGAGCCATGTGTGAAAACGCTTCCTCGGCACTTTCTAGCTCTCTGGGAAAGAAAGGATCTGATTGGAATTTGCACTTTCTCAGGGTCTTTTCTTTCTGATGGAGTACCTGCTCCCATGCAGCTCAGCTGTGCCTAGAGACCCACTCTGCCCTCCCTTGCAGCCCACAAGCTGGCTCACAGTCAGGCTGCCTGGGTGGGTCCAAGTCTTATTTCAGCCTGCCTCTCTCTTGAACCCTCCTCTCCCCCTGGGTTCTGTCTTCTCTGAAGTTGAACTAGTCCAGTGACATCTGTACCCCAAGTATCTTCTTCACTCCTTTGGGTCCTTCCTCTGGTTTCCACTGCTTCAGAACTGTTCTTTTCAATGTCATGCCTCCAGTGCTCCTTGGTTTCACCTTTGTACCACTAGAGGGAGCCACAGCCCAGGGCTCAACCCAGTCCCCTACTCAGTGTGCTCCTGGGCAGCTGGCCTTCCTCTCTCCCTCTGCCTCCCCCTCCTCCTCTCTCTCTTTCTCCATCTCCATCTCCCCCTCTTTTCCTCCCTCCCTTGCTTCTGCCTCCCTCTCCTCCCTCTCCCTCTCCCCCATCTCTCAACCACTGAACTCAGAAGCAACAGCCACTGACTCAGCAAGTTCTTTCCTGCTTGTTCTATTTTTAGGACTTTCAGTTTGTTTGCATTTAAGCAATTGTATCCTACATTTTTCTCCTAATTTTAAAAATTGTGACAGACATTCGTTACAAAATTTACAATTTTAAATGCACTTAAATTTTAATATTTAAAATTTGAATTTTAAATGTACAGTTTAAAATGTAAGTGTATATAGTTAAATGCCATGGAAGATATTTATAATGTATTGGTTTTCTCTAAAGCTTCTCCCCTCTTATCCAACAGAAGGAAGCTCCATGCCCACTAAATAATAAACTTCTCTCCCCACCCCACCATTCTTCCGGTGTTTGTGATGACTACAGACTACTTCGCATAAGGGGACCCAGATATTTGTCATTTTTGTAACTGAATAATCTCACGTAGCTCACACCCTCAGCCCTCATTTACAAAGTGACCTCCTGTGATCTGTCCCCACCCACTCCACCATCTAGTCCAAATAAGGAGCCCTTCATCACCCTTTCTGTTTTATAGAAACCAGGAAAAAGAATCCTTCCATCTAAAACACCTTCCCCAGCCTGGGCTAGGAGCGAGAGTGAAATCGGGAGAAACCTGGGAGAAGGATGTTTGAATGTGGTGTCTCTGACAAGACACAACATTCTTCAAAGAAACAAGACGAAAACCAGCCCCACAAAAGATCACAGACTACAATGTAAATTTATTTTTTGGCCTTTAGAAATAAAATTTCTGACTGGAAAGCAGATCTTCACAGAAGAATACGGTGATAGGGAGCACCAGTCCAAAGAGCCGTACCCCCAAACTCCCCGGCCCCGTGTGGAGGAGGAGGCTCTCTCAATACATCTGATCCACCACTCTGATTTGGGGACTGATGTCTGGTCTCTGAGTATTTCTTACTGGCTCCAGACTGCTTGGCAGTCCTGGTATCTCCTGAAGAGCTGACATGCATTTGTGTTCTTGGTGGAGCGAGTTTGATTGCACCACTGCAGCACCTGAGATTCCCAGAATGTTCCTCAGAGTCCCATAGTGAGAGACAGCAGCTTCAGAGCTGAGGTAGACCTGGGTTGGCACCCAGTGCTCTGCTATGCCCTTCAAGGACCCAAGCCTTCCTGCCTCCACCCCCTGCAGCTTGCACACAGGTTTCGTGGATAGAGATGGGGATTCTAAACTGTACCAGCAGCTGCTCCCCAGACCGGGCTCCACGGGGGAGAAGAAAAGGAAGCCAGACCTTTGGGGAACACATCCAGTTGTCTGCAGGGTCTAATTGTTCTGAAGTTCTCTCTTCATTGTGAATTCAACATGGGATATTCAAAAGCTAGACTTTCTAATTATGTACCAGTTGGCTCATGAAAACAATAACAAATTATCTGCTAATTTCAAGATGTGACTGTCTTAAAGGGAGTAACTGTTAACTCCTAGATTAGGCATTTTTCTTCTATGGCTCTTTGATTTTAATTTAATCCGTGGTTTACTTCATTTGCTTGATTTCAGCGAACAGTTCTAAATTGATAGCAGACCTTTTGCCCTAGCCTGCCCTTGGAATACAAACAAATACTAATAATATTCCAGTGTCATCTATTACTCTGGAGGATGCTGCAAGGTAGTGTTGGAGACAGAAATACACCCACAATGCAGCAACGAGATCAAGCTGCCACCGAATTCCTTAGAGAAAAGACAAAACAGGCAAATATGCTGGAAGATAATTCTCCCAACAACCAACTTGATTCTGGATTTCCCAGACCTAGTCAGAAATAAGAACAGTGTTGGTATGGGCTCTGAGACAGACAGGGCTTTTAGGAAATTAATCTGACTTCTAGAAATATCTCCTCCTCTGTCCTCAAACTGGCAAAGTATCAAGATTTGGTCAACAGTGCTCATCTAATTTGTAAAACAAGCAAACACCCTTTTGTCTGTGAGATCATAGACATTCTAGAAAACGTATTGGCTTTATCTCCCATCTGTCAAGTCATTATTCCTTGTACGGTTCTTACTTCCCAAAAACTGAAAGCCTGAGTTGTAGAACATCCCTCCCTTTAAACCCGAACATACTCACCCAATGTCACCAACTGATGATGCCATTTATAAATTTAAATATATAGCTGGGTGTGGTGGCACACAACTGTAATCCCAGCAGGTGGGAGTAGAAGGAGGCAGATCTCTGTGGGTGTGAGGGCAGCTTGGTCTGCATAGCAAGTTCCAGGTCAGTCTGGGATGCATAGTTAGACTCTGCTTAAGAAAGGAAGGAAGGGAGGAAGGGAGGGAGGGAGGGAGGGAAAGAAAATGTAAATCAGTTCTTCTATGTAATGTTTATTTCTCTTTTTCTGCATCAAATGAAACACCTCTTCTTCATTTTCCTTTCACATAGTTCTAAAACCTCAGACCATTCTAAATATCTAGAAGCTACTAGAGCTCAGCCTTGAGAAGTGAAAACCAGCAAGAGAGACGCGTGCCTCCAACCTGAGTGCATGACACCAGCAGTGTTTTATGACCAGGCCAGACAGGATTCTCCCACTCCCTGCATTTGGAGAGGAAAAGTTACATGTGCAAACTCTGTATCTAGATACTATGGATGGAATTCTTGGTACCGTAGGAAGTTTGCACGCCTGTGAACAAGTTAGCTTTCCAGTATTGGGATCAAATGCCAGAGACGGTTAATTTAGTAAAGACATGTTCATTTTGACTCATAGGCTCCAGTCCATGAACATTGGCACTGTGGCTTTGGATCTGTGATGGTAAAACAGATTAGAGGAACACTGGGGTAGGAGCACAGGAGTTAGGCATTGTTAGAGCAAGTTAGAGGTTAGATATTATGTTACTAATAGTGTCAATGAGAACTCATGGTTGCAATTACTCCTTTTAACTCACATCTTTCTTTCTTCTGAGCTTAAGATGCAGGGACCAGGATGACTTGACTCCCTGACTGACAGCTTATGGCTTTGTTTTGTTTTAATTTTGTATTAAAAGTGTGTGTGTGTGTGTGTGTGTGTGTGTGTGTGTGTGTGTGTGTGTGTGTATACACATGCTGTGATGGGCTTGTGAAGCCAGAAGACAATTTGTAGAAGTTCTCTTCTATCATATGGGGCCCAGGGATCAAACTCGGATCAGGATTAAGTAAATCCCTTTACCTTCTCACTAGCCTTCATGGCTGTTCCCCCCCCCCCCATAACCATTCCCTTCCTACTTAGAGGTGATTGTGCGTCTTGCCCCAGGGAAGAAAAGCTCTGTGGTGGCCTGGCTGATCTTGGCCATCAGCTCCTTGACATTCTCACTCTCTGTCACACCTCTGCCTGGGAGGCCTGATACCTGGAACTGCTCATTGTCATGTCCCAGGTGTCTTTGGCTGGCTCTGGCTCATGGCTGGGCTGGGACTTTATAAACCCCAGGACCTTCCAGCCTCTGCTTATCCAGTTGGTGTTGACCTGAACCAAAGCTCTGTTGGTTTGTTTCTACAGCTGGCAGGGAAAATGAGTACATGACCAGCTTTTCAGGGTCCTTGATCTTAGGTCTGTCTGGATGGTATTTATCCCAAACTATGAACAACTATGTGAGCCACAGCTGCCTCTAGGCCAGTCATCAGGATTCCCACAATACCGTGGTCATTAATAATTACAAGAGTTTAACATTTTTCCCTCAAAAAAAAAATTAAGGCTTCTAGGATAAACATTAACTGTGAAAGTAGAAAAAGAACCAAGATGGAGGTCATACTATACTCCAACTGTCATCCTCGTTTGTGGAGACACAGGCAATCTCAAGGACCACAGCTGCCTGGCTTTGGAGCACAGAACCATGGGTATTCCAAAAGATGCAGCTTTGTCTACATTTGATTTCCTCCTCTTGTCTACATTCCACTTCCTCCTCTCGATTTTTGTGAAAGCTATACACACAGGTCACACTATTTTGAAAATATTAGTTAAATGAAGCACTAATCAGTTAATGGCAGCCCACACAACACAGTGTTGATGAACCTAATGCCTGAGAGGACCCCAGACATTCAGTAATGCATACTTGGTGGTTGAATGAATAAATGATTTTTTAAAAATCTTCGGAAGTAGCTGGGGATGGTGGCACAAGCCTGTCATCTCAACACTAGGGACATGGAGGCAGGAGGAGCAGGAGCTCAAGACCAGCCTGAGACCTTGGCTCAATAAAACCTTTTAATACCTTCTTTTAAATTTAAAATGTATATGTTTATTTTAACCAGAAGCATTAGAAAATTAATTATGATACAGCTCTTCATCCAGTGGTTTTTGTTTCAAGCCCTGCTAGGTTACAGGTGAGTTTATGATCATCCTTTTTCCAATTAATCTTTGAAAATGCCAGCAAGTGTTGCCTCCTGGACCAAGTCCTACAACATTAGCCTAAATAAACTGAGTTTTCACAGATACAGAAATCTCTGGCACAAATTTGTGTGGCTGATGAGCAATTTGCTTGCAGGTACATAAATATTTAATCTCATTTGTAATTATAATAGAACAACGAGATCCCACTCAACAAAAACAAGAATTGCACGGCCTATAGAAAGCTCGTGACAGTTGCGTGACCACTGGGCTTACATGAAACATCGTTTTGCTTGACTGAAGTCTTAGGTCAAGATTATAGGAACCTAGCATAATTTAAAACTTTGAAAAAGTTCATTCCACAGAGAATGTGACAGTGGTGTCTTTCCCATGAGTTTTGTCATTGAAGACTTGGAACTGAGCTGGATCTCAGCAGGAGGTTCTCATTATTTACCCTCTTGACTGGGAAATTATGCAAGGCTGTCTAGGGAGCAAGGGTCTCAGAAGGGCCATGTCCCCAGGAAACCCAGGGCTAGTGAAAGAAGAAGCCTGCTTCCCTCAGCATCCAGCATGAGCAGCAGGAGATGGAAGTTCCCAGATCTCACCATACAAGCACAGCTCTTATCTGGGCAAGGGGAACCTTGCTCTGCAGGCCTCTGGGCACCGCTCAGAGGGGCAGGTATGGGGGCAGCTTGAACATGTAGGTGAAATTGCATCCAGGAGATAACATGGTATGTCCTATCATGTCTGTCCAGGGTCACACACATTCTGCTAGGTTTGTGGTTTTGAGTGTTAGATTTCAAAGTGATGTTATACCAACTTTGAGTTATACCCCAACATGTTATACCTAATGATAGTAATTTCAGCCCGGACCCGTGCTCTGTTTATATGAAAGAGGAGGTAATTGTGCCTCAATGGGCCAGCAAAAAAAAAAAAAGCCATAATAGTCGTAAAGTAATGCCAAGAGGCCACTTACTTGACTATATGCAGAGCTGCAAAGATCAGTGACAGTCTTGATTGTGACGACTTTATATAGTTTAAAGGGGATCAATACATGAAGAGCTGAGGTCACACATATGCCCCAGGGCTTCAGAATACAAGCTTTGGAAGGCAGAAGCTTTTCTCCAGCCCAGTAAAGGTGAAGTCACATGGACATTTGGAAGCAGCCACCATTCAAGGGACCTGTATTTTAACAAGTGATTAGCGGATTGTTTGTGAAGTGCACTGTGCACCGTGCACTGGGGTGTATATTGCAAAAGGACTTCATGTGGGAGGGGACCCAAACTGACTTTCCGCCAGTCTCAGGGGATTTTAGTGAAAGGCCACTTGGTATTCACTGCGGTCCCGCTAGCCTGCAGATCACTCCTCCTTAAGTCTAAATTAAGTCTAATGAAGTGGTGACATACTTATTGCAAAGCAAGAGAAAGCTAAGGTAGGAAAGGAAATTGCTGTAATCTTTAGGTGTAACACGCTGGGGTGAGTATCATTTTAAAATCTAACACTCTTTGCTATGTGAGCATAATCATGCCTCAACCGTTCTGCTCTCACTCTCATCTGTGTGGCTCGAAGGTCTTGGTTCACATACACACAACACCAGGGAGATGCAGGGCCACATGAATATAATGTGTCCAATGATTTAACTCAGCCATGTAAGGCGAAAACAAAAGTAACCAAATATAAGCTACAACAGAGATGAGGAACCAATGTGGCCAGTGAGAGAATAGCTCATGCCCAGGGGCTGACTAAGTTGAGTGGTGGCCATGTCCTGTTTATGTTCTCGGCATGATCTGCCTATGGCTTAAATTTTTAGCTCAGCTGCCTTTTAAGGTACTGTGGATTGGACATGGGGGGCTGCCAAAGAAGCTTTGCGGAGATGTATAGGAAAGACGGTGGCACTTTCTACACAAGCGATGTAGAACAGCGGGTAGTGGGAACTGGGAATATTTGCATCTGGAGCTAGCTGATCTAGTATTGAGTCTGAGACACACAAAGTCACAAATTCTGCCCTGAATAAGAGGACAGAGGGAGGTGAGATACTCCTCGGTGAGATGGAAGAGCCATGTGCACTGCCAAAGGCAGTAGTAAGGTGAGTCAGGTTATCCCAGATAACCTACTGGGATGCTAACGCTGACCAGACATGTGAGCGTGTCTTCCAAACACAGCCATGGTCAACAGTAACCGGAGTGTAGCTTCACACATGGACCTGAGAGTGAAGAGCCAAGATAGGATTTAGAATGAAGAAGAAGGAGCCTCTGGCTTCTATCCCCAGAACCCACAAATTAGTAGATAGAAGGAGGCAAGAAGCAGAAAGGCAAGCTGACTGAGAGGCACTGGCCAGGGGGCTGTGCAGCGGGAGAATGTGGAGGCTGGTCTGGGAGCACTAGTTAGACACTGAGTGGCCAGTGGGCAGGAAGAGGGAGAGATTACCTAGCTGTGAGACGCTAATGACAGATGAAGAGGATTAGGAATGAGGACAGATAGGGGAGGGCAGGAGGGACATGGCAGGGCCCTAGAGGAGCAGAGATGGCAGAAAAGCCCTGTGGGTAAAGAAAGCTGAGGAGTAAGTCCAGCAGGAAGAGGCCACATCTTCCACATGGGAAAAAAGGAACATAAGCAGTGTTTGGAAAACATTAACTTCAAGCCCCTTCTCTGTGGATTGTGTTACCTGATAGGTAAGGAGGGCCTTGGTGGGAGTGAGATTAACTGATCACTGAGCTACATATACACTCACACGCCTCCATCCACTCACACATTTACACACTCACACACATCCACATGCTCACACATACACACATGCACACATCGTCAAGCACACATGCACCCACAGTTAGACTGTCAGTAAAATGTTACTTAAGGAAGGTTGAATAAACTTTCCCAGAACTCAGAGAGTGTGTCCTCTTTCCTTTTCAGACAAGAAAAGCATTTTTCCATGTGTTTATGATTTTAATAAAGTTTTGTTGTTTTGTCCATTTTTGAGATTTTTCAATGTTATGGATGCCAAACACAAATGTATGCATTCAAGGGATGAGAATTTGTTTTTTATGTGTTGTCACGAACCAGAACTCTGATTCTGCTCACCTCCCCCATTGTCTCGGGCAGCTTGCCTCTTTGTGTGTGTGTGTGTGTGTTCTACTACGTACGTCGTTCCCTGTGCCTTTGGATCTGAGCCTTCAGGATTTCACGAACTGCAAAGAAACAGAACTCAATCTCTTCCTAGGATTTGACATCTGTTTTCAGCTTGTTACTCTAAACGTGGGTACAAGTTGGGTGTGGTGGTGAGCATCTGTGATATCAGGGCTTGACTGGCTGAGGCAGGCAGATAATGAATTCCAGCGCAGCCTGTACTACCTAGTGAGACCCTGTGCCCCCAAATTAAAAAAAAAAAAACCAAATAAACAAAACATTTGTATAGAGGAAAGTTGGAATTAACATATTTGTCCCTCTGAAAACCAACTTGATATCTAGATCCACAAACAGATAATCCTATGGGTGTGTCTAGGCAGGAGTGTCTGGAATAGGTCAGTTAGGTGAGAGGACCCCCAGAATGACAGTGCTGCCTGCTGGTCTGGAGTCTTGGCTAAATGAAAAGGAGAAAGCTTAACAGCAAGCTTGGTGCCTACTTGCCTCTCCATCCTTACTGTGGATACAATACTGCCTCATGCTCCTACTGCCATGCCCTCCCCACCATGCCCTCCCCACCATACCCCTCACCCTGCTCTCCCTACCCTAACCTCCCCACCATGCCCTCCCCATCCTGCTCTCCCCACCATGCCCTCCCTACTCTGCCCTCCCCACTTACAAACTGTAAGCCCACATAAACCCTTCCTCCCAGAAGTTGCATTTTGTCCAACAAGCAACCAACACACCATACAGCAGCTTCAAACTACTAAAAGACTAACCTCTGGCATTCTAAACACCAAAAGCTGCAAATGCTTTATGCCTTGTATAGTCTATGTCTTCAACATGTGTTCTGCCTTCACAGGAAATGGAACCCCAAAACCTGTCCAAGGTCACTGAATTTCAGCTCTTAGGATTCCAGAACCTTCTTGGGTGGCAGTCCCTCCTCTTCGCCATTTTTCTGTGCTTCTATCTCCTCACCATCACAGGCAACATGGTGATCATTGTAGTGGTGAGCGAAGACCCGCGGCTGCGCTCTCCCATGTACACGTTCCTCCAACATCTGTCCTTCCTGGAGATCTGGTACACGTCCACCACAGTGCCCCTGCTGCTGGCCAACCTGGCCTCCTGGGGCCACACGCTGTCCTTCCCTGCCTGCATGGCTCAGCTCTACTTCTTCGTGTTTTTTGGGGCTACTGAGTGTTTCCTCCTTGCCGCAATGGCTTATGACCGGTATCTGGCCATCTGCAGCCCGCTCCACTACTCTGTGCTCATGAGTCCTGACAACTGCGCTGCCCTGGTCACAGTCTCCTGGGTGACAGGGGTGGGCACGGGATTCCTGCCTTCTCTGATGATTTCTAAACTGGACTTCTGTGGGCCCAATCGCATCAACCATTTCTTCTGCGACCTCCCTCCATTGATGCAGCTGTCCTGCTCCAGTGTCTATGTGACGGAGATGGCCATCTTTGTCCTGTCTATCGCTGTGCTGTGCATCTGTTTCCTTCTAACCCTCATGTCCTACGTTTTCATAGTGTCCTCCATTCTGAGGATCCCTTCCACTTCTGGAAGGCTGAAGACGTTTTCTACTTGCGGCTCGCACCTGGCCGTGGTCACCATCTACTATGGGACCATGATCTCCATGTATGTGCGCCCAAATGCACACTTGTCACCAGAGACCAACAAGGTCATTTCTGTCTTCTACACCGTGATCACTCCGCTGCTGAACCCAGTTATCTACAGCCTGAGGAACAAGGACTTCAAAGAGGCAGTTAGAAAAATCATGAGACTCAAGTGTGGGGTCTACAGAGCGAAAGTGAAAGGCGCTGTCCTCTCTCAGTAGGGAACCCTTCACACACGTGGGGCTTTTAGGCTCTGCATTAGGATTTGTTTCTCACTCTTGCAACTTGGGTACAGAAGTTTCTCTAAGGCCCCATTAGATGGGCCTTTTAGACACAAAGTCTGGTGTTAGTCGAACGCTGTCCAAAGAACAAATAGAAAGAGATAAGAGTTTGAAATGTCCTCACGGTAAGAAAGAACAAGCAAGAACGCCTACAGTGCCAAGCATTTCTTTTTTATATGACTTAAAATTTTAAGGTGTTAATTTAATTAATGACAACCTAGAAAAGAAAGAAACAAAAAAAGATGGGGGTGGAAGAAGATTTATAAAACTTCATGTTTTGGGGTTCACAACTTTACCCACTTTCTAGGTTTCTTAATTTAGATGATACTTAAGAGATCCGTTAGTCTTGTCCAGTGGTCTATTCATTAACCCTGCATATATTTTTAATTCTTTGACCTGTGCCAGGTCTGTGCTATAGTCTGGCACATACAAGAAAGACCAGGGGAGGAAGACAGTTCTTTAATGGATGTTCCGAACTGGAAGGGAAAAGAAATGCATTAACGACAACAAAAACACAAAGGAACTTCTGACTTGAGTTTGTGGAAACAATCAAACAAGCTGGTGTCAGATCAGGGAAAAGCAGTCAGTACGTGGGCTTAGAACAGCGAGGGTCACACTGGGTTTCAACTTCCACTGCGGGCTGAGAAGACTGGAAGGAGCCCCAGGCAGAGGACAGGCACCCAGGACAGAAGAAGGCATGGAGGAACCGGGCAAGCCCACAGAAGAGTTTGGGGAGGGGCCAAGTTGGATTGTACAGGTTAAAAGTCCACAGAATTTTTAAATATGTCTAAATGATTACCAAAGGATAGCATACAGAGAACTGAATAATAAACTTTACATTTAAAACAATCTCAGTAATAAACAGAAAAAGAGACATTGCTCCCCGACACACCCAGCCCAGGGGGAAAGACTCTTAGGGTTACTGCAGCAGGTCATGTTGGGGAGGAAACTGGCTTGACTTTAGGTTTTAATGATATAGCCCAAGGAAGCTCGCTGGTGGAGAATGTGAACCAGAGAACCCAGTAAAGAACAGGCCAGCAAGCAGTTTCAAAACGGGAACCATGAAGGAGAAGGAAACCCAGCCGGGAAACAGAAGTAAAGCTTCCTGGTGGGGGGTGGGTGGGGAGACTCCTGCCATGACCGCCCAGGTCCTGAAAGGGATGAAAGCATCTGTCCGCCAGCAGCCAGCAGGCAGGAGAAGGAAGGAGACACTTTCATGAAGCATCTCAGAACAGATACTGCTGCTATTCCTGTGCAGGGTGGTGGCCTCTTTGTGGGAAGGGTGACTGGAGGAGGAAGGGACAGGTAGGAACCACAGGCAGGGGCATAGGTGAACAGTTGTCCTGAGAAACGTGCTTCTGAAGGGAGAGAAAAAAAAGTGTCTCACCGGAGGGACGGTTGTGTTTCTGTAGATCGTCAGGGTTTGAGCATCTGGGTATATCTAAGCTCTTGTGCAGAAGGTCTGTTAGTATATAAAAATAGAAATGATTACGGAAAGTGCTGACCAGAGTCCAAGACACAGCAAAAGACCAACACATAACAGGAATGCTTTATTTACTGTAGGATATGGGGGAGGGTCATTTCAATGGCATTTTATGGAAATGGAGAGGGGTTTTGCTTTTTTTTTTTCTGAAAAGAGACCAGTAAAAACTAGTAGGTCTGAATTTGGTGACAGCATGTAGGAGGAAGTGGCCTAGAAGATGGGCATTTGTGCCTCCCGAGGGGAGAAAGAGCTATGTGCCAAGACAGAATCAGGCTAAAGAAAATGTCTTCCAGGGGACTGAGATTAGTGGAGGGGAGTATCCTAAATAAAGCATTCAACAGCATAGACTATAATATGAAGTGACCACAGAGGGCGCAGACGTTAATGGTTTTACAGGGTGTAGTTTATACTCAGCTTTCACTAGGCAGGGTAGGTGGGTGTGTGATCAGGAAGACAGGTCCCTGAGCAGGAAGCCTGACCTGCAGCAGGTTCTGAACTATCGGAGTCATCTTCCAACACCAGCCTGCTAGTGAGACTGCCTCTCTTCCCTCACTGGGGACCACACCAAGGAAAATACTAGTGTCCCCAGATTGTACCGAGATGTGCTTCAGGTGACTGAAAGTTAGCACAATTCTCGGTTCCCTTCATCAGATGACTTTAAATTTTCTTTTAAATTACTTTATTTTGTGCATGTGAATATTTTACCTGTGCATATGTATGTATGTATGCCACATGGTAACTCTGGAGGTCAGAAGAGGGCATCAGATCCCCTAGAACTGGAGATGCTTGTGAGTACCCATGTGAGCGCTGGGAACCAAATGTGGGCCCTTTGTAAGAACAACAAATGCTCTTAAATACTGAGCCATCTCTCCAGCACTCCATGATCACATTAAAAAGTACTATTTGTTTTCATTCTACCTGGATTGCCTTTCTTTAGATGTTTTGTTTTTCAAGACAGTGTCTCACTGTGCAGCCTTGACTGGCCTGGAACTTGCTTTGTAGACCAGGCTAGCCTTCAACTCGCAGAGATCTGCCTTCCTCTCTCTTGGAGTGCTGGGTTAAAGATGTTCCCTGCCTGTATTATCCTTTTAAAGGAACAGTTTCAGACATCTGATGGTTTTCCAGTCATGGAAATGTTGGGAAGACTAGCTCATAACCTTGGACAAAGCCCATCCACTGCTATGAAGGACTTCTTTTTGCCCCAGCATGCTTCTACCGTCTAAACTTAACCATGTTAACTAGCTACTGCATTATAAAATAAAACAGTTCATTTATTAATATGTGATTGTCAGTGATTTTTGGTCAATATTCTATCTTAAAAACAGTTAAATGCTAAATGGGGATACTGGCTTTAAACTGCCAATCAATCAACCTTTCTACTCTCATGAGAACCACAGAGAACAGGCCTGATCAACATCATTTCTCCACATACTGATGTGCTGATTGAGTGACTGACTGATGTCTTTTTGTATAGACAAGGTCTCATGTTGTATTTCAAGGTCTGGAACTAACTGTGTATCCCAGGATGGCCTTAAATACTGACCACTCCTATGAAGATGTCAATGTGGGAGTGGGGAATCAGCTCTTTCTATAGTTAAAAGAAAAGAACTGTAATAATAGAATTTATGAAAGTCCTCAACCTTAAATCCTATCAGAGAAAAACAACTTTGTATTTACTAAAGACGGTTTTAAAATATAGCCATAGAGAATTTCTCACTCCTTTGCTTTTTTTTCTTTGTGTAAAGTCTGTATGCATGCTAGACATGTGTGTGGATCTGTGTTGACATGCGTTTTCATGCAGGTTCCATGAGGCTTAGCCTCAACAGATGAGGGCAAGTCTCACTGTTCACACTCTGTGCACAAGACAGCGACTCGGAGTTCTCTGATGTAGGTTTGTATTTATTATTGAAACACCTTAATTGATGTATTTATCACAGGCTGGACACTGCCAAAATCATCATACCTGAAGTTACAGCATTTTGCTTGTGTGTGTGTATGTGCATTTGTATGTGTACGTGTGTGTGTGTGCATGTATGTGGAGGCCAGAAAGACCCTCAAGTATCACTCCTTAGGCTCCATCTACCTGTTCTCTTCCTTCTTCCCTTCTTCTCTTATATTTAGTTAGTTCTTCAAGGGTTTGGTCCAATGTATTTTGACCATATTCACCTTCCTCCTCCAACTCTTCCCAGATCCACCCCTTTCTGCCCCACCCCATATTGGGTCCTTCCCACCCACATCAAAGCCAATTTGTGCTTTCCCAACATTCTTGGATGTGTGGTCTTCCACTGGAGTGTGGCTGACTTATCAAGGACTACACTGTTAGAGAAAACTGACCCTTCGTCTCCCAGCAGCTAAAAGTTGCCAGTAGCTCCTCAGCTAGGGGTGGAACTTCATGCCCACCTCCCTCTTCTGTGTTGGAATTCTACCTGGTTCAGGCTTGTGCAGGCCCAGTGAATAGTGTCGCAGCACTGTGAGTTCATTATGTGTAGCTGTCCTGCTGTGTAGGATATGCTGCTTCCTGTGGTCATTTGTCACCTCTGACTCTTATACTTCTTCCATCCCCGGCATACCTCTTCTGCAGAGATCCCTGAATAGCTGCCATCTCACAGGTCTGGAATTCATCAAGTCATGCAGGCTGTCTTGTCAGTAATCCTCAGCGATCCCCCCCGGGTGTGCCTTCTCAGCGCTGAGAGTTCAGGCTCACACCACCAGGCTTTTTTATGTGGTTCTGGGGATCAAACTCAGATACTCATCCCCTTTACTAACTGGCCATTACATTCCATCTCTTAATGAAAAAGAAACATGGTGAATTTTTCAATTTTAGGCAAAGAGGTAACTAGCAAGTTATCTGATTGCACAACTTTGCAGACTGTCTTTGCAGACTTTTACAGTCTTTCTGACTGTCCATATGGCCCCAAATTCTTTATAGATTGGGCAATATATTAAGGGAGGCTGGAGATAGGGCTTAGCACTTAACAAGCTTGTTGCTCTCCCAGAGGACTGGGGTTAGATTCTCAGCGCCCATACAGTGGCTCACAACCAGCTGTAACTGCAGTTCCGAAGGACCAATGTTTTCTTCTGACCTCTGAGGGACCAGGTGTACCTGCGGTGCACAGATATACACACAAGCAAAACACCCATGTGTACACTCAAAAGCAAGCAAGGAAACAAACAAAAAAACAGAGCAAAGGAGAGTGAGAGCTCCAACTCAGATCAGTGCAGATACAGGAGGTAGGAAGCACGGCCCTCACTCGATCATTGCTGGTATTTAAAGACAACCAGTCCTCACAACCTTCCTCATGAGATGCACAAGTATGTATCAGAGCCTGGCCTATGTGGTGATTTCCAGGTCAGCCAGGGCTACCCAGTGAGACCATGTGTCAAAAGAAAAGCTCTGAATGTCCCTTTCCCCATAGAGAGTTCTTATAGTGCCCCATCATTTCACTTTTTCCGTATCAATCTCTTACTACCTCTAACAGCCATTTCCTGTCCACATAACTTCATGTCTCTTGCAGTTGTCCCTGCTGCTTGTTACTTGTCTGGGCCCACATGAGAAAAAAAATTCTACATTAATCTCTGGGAAGCAACTTGGTTTTGAATAAAATTTCCATTGCTTCTGTAACAATCAACTTGCACTGACTCTTAAGTAAAAATTCAGCCCCATGTCAAGGGCACATTTTGTACTGACCATGGACAACACGTGAATACAGAAAATGTGGCAATTTAATAACAACTGTTACTGGAACCACAAAAGATATATCTGTAAAATTACACATAGCAATTATGCAAGAGGTGGAGGGGAGGAACATTCTGATGGAGTAGGAATTACGTGATCCTCTAAGAAAACAGTGAAATCATGACATGGAAGATTCTCCATTTTTGGCTCTCTCTCCTTATGTATAAATTAAGACATTTTATAAAGATTTATACAATCAGTTTGAAAGGTTGGCATGAGCTGACTGATCAAATAAGAAATTAGGAGTCTACTAAATATTTTTCTCTCTAGAGACAGGCTATGGTGTGTGTGTGTGTGTGTGTGTGTGTGTGTGTGTGTG
>JAQHUG010000717.1:62140-76325 GCA_028555095.1 Dicrostonyx torquatus | reverse complement strand
TTCTGGGCCTCCTCTGCTCATCTTTCTCCTGGGCCTCCTCTGCTCATCTTTCTTCTGGGCCTCCTTTCAGTTAATCTTTCTCCTGTGTTTCCTTCCAGTTCATTCTGGCTGCATTGCTTTTTGGTAGAATCACAGGAGCAAAGCTATATTATATGAGTAATGGATTATAGTAATGAGTAATGGAGAAATGTTCTCAACTATTTCTTCTGCCTATTCCCCAAGATGAAAACTTTTCTCTCTCCATTCAGTGCCTGCAACATCTTCCACACCCAATGGTGTTGAATGTAGTGCCTGCTACAATGAAAAAGCAATGTCATGCTCCTCAGTTAGCACCCTAAAGTGCACAGGGGAAGAGAAAAAGTGCATTGAGGTTACCGGCACAGGTATGAGTATTTCTTCAAACATTTTTATGTACATACCCTTGCTTACGTTTTCTTATTGTTTGTCTAAGATTTGGATGTTCTTCAAGGGTATAGTGAATCCAGCATTTAGTTCTGTGAGTCTGAGCTGAGCAGCTGGAAATAGTCAATGTTCATTGCATCCCAGTTTCTGTGGTCTGCCTAGAACCCGAGTCCAGCACTGTCACTGGTTCTGGCTCAGAGTGTCTCCCAGGACTGTGTGACTTGTCAGCAGGCCATAGTCCTTCAGATGGAGGATCTGCTCTCTAGTTCACTCATAATTTTGGTGGTGACAATTCCTCTTCATGCAGTGGTTTCATGGCATATCAATTGGCTTCTCTCCAAGCTAATGATGAGACACAGAGGCACAGACTGATAAGGGGAGCTATAAATTTTAATAGTCTAATCTCAGAAGTGTCATATCATTTTTTAAGCTAAAACTTTATTGTAAAGAACTTACAAATAAAAAACATCATGTAATGAGATTAGCTGGATCCAAAGATTGCACGTCAGTGAACATCTGTACAGTTAGAGCAGCCATTACGAAGCTGTGGGGATTTAGATTGACTTTTACAGTTTCCCTATCAACTATAGGTGTAGGCACTTATCCATCATATGCACATGCACACACACACACACACACACACACACACACACACACACACACACACCAAGCAAACAAATGAAAACAGCACCAACAACAAATCCAGGACAGAATCAAAACTAGAAAAGCAATCTGATGCATATCCTGTCATGTCTCTTGTGTCCATTACCTGTATCCTGTCCTTTCTTATCACTCATGCTTGAGATTCCTCTCAAGAGTCTTATCCCATCCCTCTTAGCCATTTGTATCTTGCTGACCCCACAGGCCAGTCCTGATACAACATGAGTGGGTCTTACAGAAGGTCACTCTGTCAGTAGTTGGAGTGAGTTGAAGGAGGTGATCATCTTAGAAGGTGTTTTCCACACAGAGCAATATGAGGCCAAGCATTTGGTTATCTCTCCAAGGTCTGGAGGAAGCCATTTGTTGGCAGTTGAAGAGACTATATAAGTAGGGGAAAAGTTGAGATGACTGAGGATAACGGGATGTCCCACAGAATACAGGGGTGAAGTGAAGCCATCCAATGGGACATATGCTCCCACGGTATCAGTCCTCCATGGAACTCAGAGGTCTTGAGAGAAGGGTTTTAGCTTGTGGGGAGCTATGGCATTTCCCATTATTTAGCTATTTCCCACAGCTAAGTTAGGATGGAGCACAGATACAATTTAGAATTTAGCCAAACATGTGAGGTCATTCAGGTGGTGTCCTTCCTGCATATATTAAGTTCATCTCTTGTAAAGAAGGCATGCTGACCCCACTACTGTTACTTGAGCCTTAACCTGGGGCTCATTGATGATGAAGGGAGCTTTTCTCATGTTTATCATCCAGAACAGAGGTTCCTTATTTAAGATCACTTTTGGGCACATTTCTTTTCCCAGGGGATCTGGGTGATAAGGAGAAATAAGAGGAGAACAAGAATCCTGCTAACTCCTGGATATTTCTTTTAGGTGTGGGAACTTCAAATTTAATGATCTACGGGAAGGGTTGTGCAACTGAAAACTCCTGCGGACTGGATATGACCATCCTCGGTAGCATACAGATCAAAACCTCATGCAGCTCACCTGCTTCAAACAATGGGCACCCTACCGTCAAATTCATTTCACCATTTCTCATTTTTCTGCTCCCGCTGAAATTCTTTCTGTGATCTTCTATGAACTAGCACTCTCATACCCCTATGCACATGGACCCATTGGCATGCCTGGATGGCTACTTCCAAAACACGGAACAAATAAAACCTGGTGACTACACCTCTGCTCTTTATGTGAAAACCTGTGTCCACTTTGTAACATCATGAGATACACAGAGATGGCTGTTTCAATATTTCCCCTCTTCTCCTGCATATAGAGGACGAGAAGCCCTAGTCAGAAAAATTAGGGAAACCAAATCAGTAACTAAATAAATTTAACCTTGGGGAAAAAAAGAACAAATAAAGCCAAGAAAGGAAGGGAAGGAAATGTATTCATATTGGAAAGAAATTTGTGAAACTATTAGAAAAAACATTTGTGTGTATGTATGTGCATGAATATCCACATCTATACATGTACGTGTGTGATGCTGGAGAGAACCCCAGACTTCATGCTTGCTAGGTGGTGCAGGAGAATTGTCTGTATTCTGTCAATCATGTTTTAAATAAATGCTGATTGGCCAGGCAGGGAGTATAGGTGGGAAAACCAGACAGGAAATAGAGGGAAGAACAGGAGAATTTGGGAAGCAGGAAGCTCCCTTGGCATTCCTGCGCAGACCACCAAGGAAACAGGATGTAAGCTGCCCAGCTGAGAAAAGGTACCGGCCATGTGACTAACATAGATAAGAACAATGGGTTAATATAAGTTACAAGAGCTACTAAGAAGACTGAGATAATGGGCCAATCAGTTTATAACCTAATGTAGACTCTCTGTGTGATTTTCTTTGGGGCTTGCCGCCTGTGGGGTACCAGGCGGGACAGTAACCCCAACAAGCAGGCCCCTCTTACTACAGCTAGGAAGTATGGTGCCACTGAGACACATCTCTAGATCAAGGGAAGCACTTTCCAGCATTAGCCTAAGTGTTGTCTCTGTCATAGTCAGGGTTTCTAACAACTTGTGGAGCAAAGGGTTTACTTCAGCTTGTAACCCTCAGATCTCACTCCTCATTGCTCTTTCATAATCTGAATAAAAAGAGTGAAACCAAATGGGCTGGTTGGTTTTTTTTTGTTTGTTCGTTTGTTTGTTTTTTTGTGTTTTTTAAAATTTTATACAAACCTAGACATCCATGGAGAAAGGGAAATTTCCGTGAGGAACTGTCTCCATCATATTAGCCTGTAGGAAAGTCTACAGAGATCATTTTCTTGAATAATGATTGATGCAGGAGGACCCAGCTAACTGAGCACAGCGCCGCCCCTGGGCAGGTGATCATGTGTGATACAAGGAGCAGGATGAGCAAGCATCAAAAGAGAAAGTCACCAAGTAATGCTCTTCTGCTTAGGTTCCTGCCTCTAGGTTCCTGCTTGAGTTTGGTTCTGACTTCCCTCAGTGGTTGACACTGAGGAGCCAAGTGCTGTCTGAATTCTTAACACCGTGCACTGGGGCAACCCTCCCAGCTGGCTCAGCATCATCCTCAGGCAGTAGGGACCAATATCACAGCCAGGAGGCAGACAGGAACCTCCCAGAAACAAGTCTCTATGCACCCAAGGCATCCTAGATCATTCCAGGAAGGGTCAAGCCAAACAGACCTTAGATGGTCATCTTTGGTTCTCTGGCTATGCTCATGGCTTTTCATACGAGCTCCTCTGAGCTCTAAAGGCCTGGTGGTCCCCTCTACTGCCTGTAATGCATCTCCGCCTTTTTCACCAAAGGAGCAGAAGGGACCTTTGGTGAAGCTGACTAGAGAGCAGAAGCCAGAGAACAAGAGCAAGAGTCAGGGCTACAGCAAAGTACGGCAGTCTACTCTATGGCCTGAGTCTGCATTTCATCCTGCTTGATGGCAGCCATGGATGCCCAGGCATAGAATAATACCATGTCTGGTACCACGTATCTGCAAGTCTCATGGGGCGTGAGGCAGATGAGCTTCCAAGGGTAGAAAAACCTGCCATAGCCCCTCACTTTCACACTGTGTGACTGATGATAGCCAGGAGTGGAGGAGATCAGTCAGGACCCAGGGGTGAGTCCCCTATACAGTTGACCAGTTATTCAAATGCCCCTCTGAGGTACCCAATACAAAAGTGACCAGAAGGAAGGTGAGAAGATCATGTATAATAGAGTCCTTATCTGTGGACTCGACACCAGTTGGCAGTGTACAGTGACCGTTTGGATGGCAGGTGTTGGGTGGGGATGTTACTCCAGTATAAATCTGTCATCACTGAACCCCTTGACCTGCCTGTATTTGTTCTTGCTGGAAGCCCTACCTTTATGTTTGACTTGTTCCCTATGCCATGTGTATTTCCCTCAGGATCTCATTACTATCTTCTTAAAGCCTAAGGAATGAGGACTGACACACTGAGTGCGAAGGGATTCTATCAGTCTGCTTTTTCCTGTGCTTTCACCCCATCCTCCAGGTGGTCATCTGGTAGAGCCCCAGGTTGGAGTCATAGGCAACATTAATATCTGCAGTTTTCATCCTGGCCCTCAGCAGGCTCTGAAGACCTGTGAGTCTGACAGAGCTCAGCCTTCCCCTCTTCCTGTTCAGTTTGCTCCAGACTCACAGTACAGGCGACAGAGGAGAAGGTCCTATCCCAGGACAGGATCCTTGGGGCTTCCGCTAGCTAGAGCCTTCTCTGCTGCCTGAGACTTTCAGGTCACAGGACGATACCATAGCATGTCTGGAGGGAACTGTCATTCCTGAACAGCTGGGCATCATCAGCTGGCCTGTCATCCACTGTTCATCTGGAGAACAACCTGCCTCTGACCCCTGGAACATTCCAGGACCTTGTCGGGAAGCCAGCATGCCTGGCCTCTCAGAGAAGAACAGAGGGCAGCTGAGAAAACTGAGCTCTCCTCATAGGTGTGATCCTCACATCGCCCTAAGAGTGGGGTCAAGTCTTATCTGTACTTTACAGTTGGGGAGCTAAGAGGTAGAGCAGTAGATAGGTGTTGCTAAAGGAAAAAGATTATTCAGCTCTGCTGGAGATGGCAGATGACTTCATTCAAAGGAGGCTCAGCTCTCTCATGTTCTCCCTTCATGGCCTAGAGAGACAGGATTGCTCCGGACACAGCAGAGCAAGTGAGGAATAAAGGAATAAACTCAATAGGACTGTGGCCGAACAAACAGATTGTTTGAGGAAGAAGAGCCAGCCCATCAATGAGCTGTGGGGTCCATCTGTGAGGGGACTGAGACAGGTCACTCATAACATGGGGAAATGTACAAATAAACATGGCAGAGCAGTGGTCCTCACTGAGGAGAGTGCTCTGGGAAGCCCAAGGTGTGTGAGAGGAGAGTACTTTGCAGTCTCCTGGAGAATAGGCAGTGAGTTCCTCCAAGGACTGTTTCCCAGTGGAAAGCTGACAGGAGGATGGTCATCCTGTCTCCAAAAGTGTTTTTAACGGGGACATGCAGTAGAATATTGGTTCTGTTCTGAGATGAGGAGAGGATAGAAACCTCTCAGGGGGGCTCATGGGACCAATCTAAAGACAAATGTGTGTGAGATACACTTCAAGGAGTTGGAATCCCTGATATTACCCCAAGTATTTTGAGTACTCTTCTTTGACCGTGGAAGGGCGTCTCTGCAGCAGGATTTGCCAGCTTCCCCATAGTGATCACAGGCCAGCAACATATCTGAATAGCTGTCACCATGGAGATTTTGCTGAGGCCTTGCCCTGGGAGCAGGAAGTTGGCACAGAGATGAGTAGTTTCCATCCAGTGGGGCCACGCTCTATTCTCTATTGATGAGGGACTGAGATTTCCTTCTGAAGTGATATAGCCAGATCACTGTGACTCTTACCTGTTCTGCAGGCTCTAGGCCAGTGTCATCTGAGGGAGGAACAGCTCAGGTAACCCTGCCCCAGACTCTGCTGCAACAGTCACCTTTTGGCTTCTGCACCTTCTTTGCCAGACAACATCCTTATCATCAAGTCATTAACCACTTTGGCGTTCGTGGTCGAATATTAATAGTACAAACAGAAGCTTTGCTTAGCTGAGACGATAAGAAAAGTATGAAACCTACAGTCTTGGACTGTGACTATGAACCACAGGAGATATGGGCTGGGATTGCGGTGTTGCAGGACCTCTTTCAGGATGAGAAGGCTGGATTCTTTCCACTGTTATATGAAGCTTCTCTGTCCATGGTTGGGATCAACTTGGCCATGTTAGCTCTTTGAGCTGAGTTTTTAATTTCGTGTATTTATTTATTTACTTTGATGGAAAAAGCAGTGGCAACAAGGAAAAGCAAAAGCAAACTAGTTGAGTTTTAAGAAGGTAAGATATTCCTGCCCAGAAGAGGATGTAGCCAACATACTAAAGAGACGCTCTATGCGATATGAGAAAATCCTTACAAAGCACAAATCTGAGATGGGATTGGTGCTCCCAACACATAAAACACTAGACTACCTCAGTGCAAAGGAGACGTTTCTCATTAGAAATAGACACAAGTCCTGAGTACCTCTTCACAACAGCAGACAGACACGTGGTTCAAAGTACAGGATCACCAAGGTCTCCAGTAAATGAAAAGACCAGACACATTACTGCAAGAAACCAGCTCAGGCCCCAAAGTATGATTATCATGAAGAGGAGACACAGCAGGTGTCACCAAGAATGTTCAAAACAGAAAACTCATGCTCACTTTTGGCGGGAAAGCAAATAATTCAGACAGTATGGAAATAATGGGGGCCCTCAAACACTTAAAAATAAAATGGTAGGTTGGGGCTACTCCAGGCCACACTCACTTTTCTCCTCAGTTCCACCACTATAGAGAAATAACAGGCACCCTACAAATATAGTTTGCCTGTGACTCTATTTCTCATGTCCCCAAAGGAGGTTTTTCCTAAGTAATCAGGAACTTCAAGTGACTCATCTATTATGCTAGTCACATAATAAATAAGAGGCTAAAACTTTGTCCCTCCTACTACTGCCACTCAGGAGCCAGAGGACAGCCTGACTGCTGGTACATAGTGTTGTCAACCACATGTCCTGAGACTTCTGCTTCTCTCTAAAGTTTGAATAGACCCTTGATTTGCCTAGTCCATCCTGTCTCTCCATGTGTTTGTGTCTCCCCTAACAAACCTCCAATTCAAAAGTAGATGCCAACATAGGGCCCATTCTGAACCCCCAGGGCTCTGAAACTCTAACAAGAAGTCCTCAGAGGATCCTGCTGATGAGAACAGTGTTGTGATTTATGGAACAGGTGACCCTGGCAGCTTCCATGGCGACTGCGGACCGCAGCAGGCAAGGGACAGACAGAAACATCATGCAGAGAAAGTTTGGGTATGGAGAGTTTATTTAGTGGGTGTTGGGAGTGTATGAGGATATGGGGGGTATAGGGGAAGAGAGAGAAAGAGGGAGAAAGAGAGAAATAGAGGGACAGAGAGATGTAAGAGGAGAGAGAAGACGGGAAGGGGGAGAGAGTCAGAAAGCTGCCTCTTCCTAAGAACAGCAGGCAGAGAAAGAAAGTGGCCAGAGGAGGTGGTCTTGCCACAGTGGGCAGAAAGAGACTGAGAGTGGGCAGACTTTGTCTGTTAAAGGGACAGGATACCCAGATGACAGGGCAGGCCCATAAAGTTTAGGATAGAGGACTCCAAAAATTAATAGTACCCATCCTCGGCTAAAAGTTGTAAATATCCTTGGCCCTGTCAGCAGCTTCATCCCTGCCAGAGACCAGAGATGCCAGAAGGAGTTAACCCAAAACAAAGTATCTTTGGTTCTGCCCTATACAGAGATCAGGGATGTCAGGAAGTGGGGGAGGGGTGTCTGTTTTTTTTGTTGTTTTTGTTTTTTTTTTTTTTTACTTTACTTTTCTTCCTCTATAGGAATACCCTTTCCTGGAATCAACACATAAAGACATAACTGATACTCAGATTTATATAGACACTGTGAGTGGGAATGGGGCTGACTCTTCCTGCCCTCCCTGTTGCCATCCAGTAAAGCCTTACTAACTCCAATGGCACTCATTCCCCAGGGACCTGCTCCAGCTGTACTGGAGTTTTGCCTTCTCTTAAAACTCCTGTCTACGAATCTATAATACTGATTCCTTTGCTGTCTATCAATTCATTCTTTTAATTTATGAAAATAAAGAACCTGAGGCCTCTGGTTCCTTGGAGGTTTTGTGTGACTGCGAGCTTCCTGCATCCTACCTGAGATGAAAGAAAAGACCTCCATTAAACTGAGAGACACCCCATGTTTATTTCAACTTTAGTCACACAGGCCACATAATCTGTCAGTCTCAATGTCCTACACAGGAGTAAAGAAAAGATGGTGTGTGCCTAAGGACTCAGATGAGGGCTCAAAAGAGGACACTGAGAAGGATTGAGGACAAGAAGTTTCTTAAGAGTTCATAGTGCAGTATACAGACAGACGATAGCATGATGAGGGCTCTGAAGATTTCAGGTCCCTGAGATGTAGAAAGACAGCATGGGGGTGTTTCTGAATGGAGGAATCAGAGGCCGATTTGTGGGAAGGTGAAGTTTATTTTTATAGCTCTCTAAGGAGGGAGTGTTTTCAGGGTAGGAACCTGCAGGCAGGATGTCTAATTCCTAGGTAGGAGGCAGATCAAGAGATGGAGAGCAGGAAGTGTGGCCAACAATACCTCTCTGATGTAAGTTCATTTCCCCCCAGGTGAGAAACCCTGCACATGGAAGTCTGTTAGATAAAGACTCAGGTACTCAGCAGGTGTCTGCCCCTGTCTGTGAGAGGGGAAGGAGTGTTGCAGACAGGGCCCAGCAGAAGTCTAGTCTATCTCAGCATTTCGTTCTTATAGTTTCGAGTGTGTACTATGTATACATAGTACTACCCAGTCTTCAAAAGGAAAATAAATCGTGTTGGTTACAACAATATGGATGGATGCAGAGGACATCATGTTAGTGGAAATTAACCTAGCATTTCTTCATGGTGTGTAGAAGCCAAAAGTATGAGGGTTGTTGCCAGGGCTGGAAACTAAGAGGCTGGTTCATCACATACCTCAGCTGACAAGGTCAGAAGGTTTAAGTGGTCTGAATGAAGTGTTTCCGTTTATTTGTAGTTTGCTTTGTAGGCAAACATTTCTATGAGGATTTTAAACGTTCTAACTGTATAAACCGAGGACATGACCACTCTAAGTTATAATTGGGGGGATTGGGAAGAAGTTTTTTGTATTTTGTTTTGTTTTGCTTTTTGGTAGCTATGAGAAAAAGAACAACCAGAAGCACCTAGAAGACTCCAGAGCAGGGAGAAAACTAGTAGACTAAACATGGCCATCACACTGAACTGGGTCATGAAGGTGGAGGGGCAAGGGAGAAGGACCAAGACAGGAAGACAAAAATAAAAGGACCCAGAGATCACATGGCTTAACTTTTAGAGTTGTATAGGAATGAGACGGGGGGGAGTGGGCATGGAAACCCATGATCTGGAGAAATTTAGGGTGGGGTGAGAAGGGCTGAGAAGAGCCATAGGAGGTTGTGATATTGGGAGAACCTGGAGGCCCGCATACATGCGGTGTGTTAATAGGCACCACAGATAGCCATTTGTGCAGTGTTTCTTGTGGGCCTGTCACTCCCTACAAGAATAGTATGTCGGGCAATGAATCAGATGAATAACCCATTAGGCAATGTATCCATATAGTAAACCATCAGTGCTATATACATATAAATAAATACATAGCTTTTATGGTTACCTGTCAGATCCAACTTCTTAAACTAGGAAAACATGAATCTTAAAATATTTTTTAAGATGAAAGAAAAATATAAAAAATTGTGAATGATCGAATATTAATATTATACCTGAAAATTGCAAGGAGAAAGATGAAATCCATGATTGTCTAATTAAAGCAAGCTTTATCTTAGAGGTGATCCAGAACTGGCCAGCTGGATGTCCCACCCAAAGTAAAGATTTTAAAATGTGATCCTTTTTGGCCTTTTGAGGTCCCTTTTGAGGAGGCTCTAGATGGCCCAGGCATAGCAAACCTGCCTCTGGCAGGCTTTGTCCCTCTGAAGAGTTCAAGAATAAAAATATAGAAAAGTAGATTCCAGAAATAAAAATGTATAAATAAAGAAATACGAAGTTGTAAGCCTAAGAGAATGAGAGCAGGCTGTCAGCAGCTTTCTCAGCATCTTAAGGATTAACTGTCAACATGTGTTACTTTGCTTTACAACTGACTGCTCTGTTTACAAGACCAAAGTATCCCTCTGCAAACTGAGGTCAGCTCTGCAAACTGAGAATTAGCCCTAAGTTAACACCCTGGCCATCCCTGAACAATAACAGATATGAGCTGAGTTAACCTTTAGAGGGTAAGGTGTACACTTTACTTTTTACGTAAAAAAGTTTACGACTTTTTGGTTATGTATTGTGCCTGCTATGTGAAACTGGTAGCATTGTGGGAGTACAGAGCTTTGATAAACACCATTACCTGATGGGAAAAAAAAAATCTAAATTACAAACACTAGTTTAACTAAAAAACTCTGTTAATGGAAATTGTAAAAGAGGCAATTTGTATCTGATTTTACCTTGACATTGTAAAAATTCTTTTTTTGTTGCCTAATGTTTGTTGCCTCTTGCTATAAAATGGGGAAGCTCAGAACCATCCTTTGCCACAGCCTTACAAGTCCATCTCTGACTGTGGTCTCAGTTAGCTGGTAAGCTTTTTGTGCCCAATGGAGATTTTTTTTTAATTTTTATTTTTCCTGGAATAAAGTTTGCTTCTGGTTTAGTAGACTTCGGGGGTCTGTCCACATCTTTGTGTGACTCCCCTGGACCCAACACTTCTTCATTTCCTCAGCCATGCTAAAAATTGTTGATTGCATTCCTAAAGCTAGCCTCCAAGTTCTATTTCTTTATTTGGTCACTTCTGTATCCAGAGGCTGACTACCATGCCCAACCAAAATTAAACACTACATCCTAACCAGGGTCTCCACTTCCCTCTTTATAAACTGCCATTTGCCAATGGCTCACATCTGTCTCCCCTCTAACATAGGGAGTCCTTTGTCCCATCAAAGCAAATACACCTTCCTTCTTTCCCTTGTTCCCTTCCCCTTCTCCCTCAACCTCTATCTCCCATCCTGCCCTTTGTCTCTCTGGGTTAAATAAATCTCCTTTGTGCTGAGATCTTCCTCTTGGGGTGTCCTGAGTAGAGAACAGTCCATTCACCTTTTATTGGGGAGAAATAAAGAGTTATTGGCTGTAAGCATGTTCACAGGGGTAAGAGGACTGGCTGTTAAGAATTGTTAATGAAATGAAATAGAAAGAGAATATAGAGAATTGAAATGAAACTGAAAGAGAAAGATAAGGGCATTTATCAAATAAGTGGAGTCATGACCTCATGAAACAAAAGCATGGTTGCCATTTCCTGGAACAGGGAGTACAGAATTTAACTAAGGTGGGGGCATGGCTCAGTCTTTGAGAAGTAGAGGTTTAATCATAAACAGGAATGAACCGGGTTTGTCTTTACTATATGATGGCTTTTAAGCCTAAGATGGAAGCAGGCTGGTTCTTCAGTTGGTTGAGACTGTAGGTGGCATGCCTACAAGAAGAAGCGACATTTTTTAAATTGTAAACTCATTACATTTTTATTTAAAAGATTTCACGAGCTCATCAAATCCAACTGGACCAAGACTGAATGAGCAAATGACCTAACTGGACTCTATGAATGTGACTGCCAGCGGGGACTGACTGAGAGGCCAACGATGATGGCACTGGGACCTATCTCTTCTGCATGTATTGACTATTTGGGAACCTATTCTATATGAATGCACATCTTCTTAGACTGAGATGGAGGGAGGAGGGCCTTGGGCTCCCCATAGGACAGGGTATCCTGCACCATCTTAAGGAAGCAGGGGGAGGACGGTGGGGTAGTGGGGGAGCGGGAAGGCCAGGAACAAGGGGAGTAAATGTAAATTTTGCTTTTAACAATAAATAAAAAATAAATAAATAAATAAGAAAGATTTCACATGTGAGTCCCTCACTGAGTATTGAGGTCACCAAAGTTCAAGATTTCTCTTTTTATTTTTCCCCTTTAAGACGGGTGAAGAACCAGCCTGCCTCCGTCTTAGGCTTAAAAGCCATCTTACAGTAAAGACAAACTAGGTTTGTTCCTGTTTATGATTAAACCTCTGTGTTATATTCCCAATTGTAGATTAAAGAACTTTAGAGAGGTATGTTACAAACATAAAAAAATCTTTATCACAGTAAAAAAAAATCTTATGGATCTGTGTTTAGGAAATCACAGGGCTACACTGAAGGAAGAATCCATACACAGTAAGACATATTTTCAACTCTGACCTCGAGTTCAGGACAAGCCTCACAATTGTCTCAGCATCCCATTGATCTCTCGTGTGAATCCTGTTTCTTCTTGTATGTGTAAAAATCATACTGAACAATGAGTTCTGGCTGCCATGCCACCACTTAATCAAACACACACACACTAATGCACACACGCATACACACACACACACACAAATACACACACACACACATTCACAGACAGTGTTACTATGTGTTTTTGAAATAGAACTTCACTATGTAGCCCTGGCTGTTCCAGAGCTCACTGTGCAGACCAAGCTAGGGTCAAACTCAGAAATCTGTCTGCCTCTGCTTCCTCAGTGCTGTCACCAAAGGCATGCAATACCAGCATGCAGACATTCTTAAAGAACCACTGTCTGTCTTACTCTGGCTACCTGGGCTGCTAAAACAAGAAACCCAGGGAATTACAGTTCACCGAGGAATTTCATATTGAAAGAAGAAAAAGTCTGAAGTATGGTGCCAGTCAGAGAGAAAGCCCCCCCTTTAGCTCCAAAAGGGACTCCACACAGTTCTGACAGCTCCTCCAGCCTCCTTGTAGGAAAGACAGGAACAGTCAATGGTGAGTCAGTGACAGGTGGGGCCACATGCTGTCCAGCATTGTCAATTATGCCCTCTATTGACATTTTACCTTTCTCAGGCCACAGAACTGGTGCAGTATAGAAAGGTTGTTGCCAAATTGGCTGATTTGAATTTAATTCTTGGTGCCTTCATGATTGAAGGAGAGAATTGACTCCAAGTGCGCTCTGACCACACTGCCATGGCAGGATACACACACACACACACACACACACACACACACACACACACACACACAGACACACACACACATTAGCCTTCATGTCAGGACACTGAAGATTAACTTGGGGTTTTGGGGGGACTCTTTCCAATATGACCACATTGACTAAATCTTCTTTTACTGATTTTCACTATCAATATCACTTTTAATTATGTTATTGAGGCTGCACCTGCCTTGTTAACAGTCCAGGAGAATGATTACTTCTCCGAGAGCAATAATGAAAGGAAAGCTCCTTCTGATCAAGGTAACAGAGTCTTTCTTTGGTGGAGACCTAACATTGATGTTCAATGGGTCAAAACCTGACCAAAGAACCACCCCAGGAAGAAGGCACCACCCCTAGGAAGAAGGAACCACCCCCAGGAGAAGAGATGACCCCCAGAAAGAAGAGATCCCATCCAGAAAGGCAGAGCCACCCAATGCTACGTACGCTAAAGAGATGGTTGGAATAGTTATTCCTCATTACAATGAGATTCTGTACTTGTCCTTCTGACCCTCCTCCTAGATTAGTCTCTACAAGATGCTTTGAGTTTTAGGTGATCCCTTGTGCCCATCAACCTCGTAGAGTCAGAAAGGTCCAACTTTCCTTTGTTCTGTATCTTTCAGATTCTGACAAGAACATAAACATTTCTTGTTCTTTCTCTAAAGTGCCCTGCCATGGCCTGGTGCCGTGTAGTGAACTTCCATTCAAATGGCATTGGTTTTTCATTTTCCATTCCCTCCCCTGTGTGGCTGCTGAGATTCACAACTCTCTGGCCCTAGCTCGGTTTCCTTTTAAACTCTAATAAAACCCTCCTCTAGCTTCTGTTTGGGAATTCTTTGATTAATGAGACTAAGAGCCCATGAGGGGATCCTGATTTTCTGGTAACACTTTTAATTTGTAACACAAGGCTGAGAGACCAAAATTTGTTACCTTTAAGTATTTAATAACATTAGCGAGATATCCCAAACCCAAAAAGATGAGTATGGTATGTACTCACTCATTAGTGGACCTTAGCC
>JAQHUG010000717.1:49020-59984 GCA_028555095.1 Dicrostonyx torquatus | reverse complement strand
CCCAGGAGATCTGGTGTCTTCTTCTTCCCTCCACAGGCATTGGGCATGCAGGTGGTGCACTGACACACATGTGGGTGGAATACCCATTCACATTAAATAAAAATAAATTAATTTAAATAAAGAACATGAGTATTATCTATGGTTTGTTCTTTGCCAAGGTTAGGGAACTCACAGACAAAAGGAACCACTGGGACACAAAAGACTCTGTACTCTTGGGACTTTAGCAGCAGCTAAATATCTAGCTCTGTTGATACTGCAACGAAACTGTGGGACCTAGAGGAATTCCATAAAAGAATCATTTGCGTGTTGAACTCGGGCTGGGCTCAAAACTGCTCCACGTTGGATCAAACAGTGATCTTTCCAGCTGTGCATTGTCCTAGGAGATTCCACGGTCCCAGCAGCTTTTGATTCACAGCCCCTGGGTGGACCCAGAGACTTCTCCATTCCTCGGTACCACCCACCCAGGAAGACTGGCGACTGACTTCCTCCCGGGACTAGGAACACAGCCACCCTATAAGTTCACTGGAGAGAAATGGGAGTGTGAGGACAGATGGATACCTTACAGTCATTTCAGAAAACTAGGCCCAAGAACTTATCAGACACACCAGAACAAGGAAAGAGTCTCACCTGCTTATCTGGACCCCATAAAGTGATAGACACCAATAGTGTAGTAGCAACCTGTGACCTGATAACCTGCTCTGCATGCCAGCAGCCAGGGAATCCCCAGCTGTCACTAGATAGCTGTCTCTGCCTTTGATGAGGACTGCAGGGCCACCTGTCAATCCACACGTTTGCCCTCCTGGACCTGACCTGACCCACTGTCCCTGGCTCCTGACACGTTTCCGGCTGTGAACGGGTTTGGATGTTGTAAGCTGAACTCTGCAGTTTCTTCCTCAAAGCTGACTCAGCAGCTCCAGCAGCCCTGCCAGCACTGGTCTGATTATTATCTTATCAATACAGACCCAATTCTGAAATCCCTTGAGCCCTCCGCCTCTTTATGCTCTACTCATCCTGTAATGCACAGATATGCATAGAGATATGCAGATATCTTTATTGTGTGCTATGGGCCATGTGACACAAGAATTTATATTAATAATATTGGAATTTTCAAAAGGATAAGCAATGGTTGGTTGATATTCATGGGAGGTCTGCACTTTTCTGAAGAGAAATAGAAAAGGAGTGGGGAATGTGGGGGAAGAGGGAGAGGTGGGGGAGGAAAGGGGAAGAGAGGAGAGAGGGGAAACAGGATGTAAAAAAGTGATAATAAAAATAATGATAATAATAAAAAGGATGAACAAAACCAACATAAATATTATATTATATTTAAAATGTATATATAATATAAACATACAATGTATATGCATATAATATTTACATACACATATATCTTTTGTACAGGGTCTTAACACACAGCCCTGGTAGACTAGGCTATCTTGAACTCACAAAGGTCCTCCTGCCTCTGTCTCCAAGTGCCTCAGTTCCACTATTGCCTTCTGTCTCTATTCTTCTGCCTTTGTACATAAAAGCATTAAAAAATGCTCTAACACAGAAACTAACCAAGATTTTTGCATATTTCAGCCCTTAATCTCTTCACAGGAAATCAAAGTCCATCTGACTGCAGGTGCTGTCGGTTACCTACCGGTGCAGGCGAGCAGTTGCCTCACTGGAAATGGTGGCTTCCTTAGATGTTGTATTTAATTATTATGATGATAGAAAGTCTATTATGAGGTGTCGGAGATATGGCTCAGCAGTTAAGAGCACTGATTGCTCTTCCAGAGGACGTGATTCAATTCCCAGCATGCACATGGCAGCTCATAGCCATCTGTAACTCCAGTTCTAGGAGACACGACACCCTCACTAGACACACATGCAGGCCAAACATCAAAGCACACAAAGTAAAATAAATAATTTTTTAAAAAAGTATCTATTCTGAATGCACTGCCAGCCTATAAAAGGGAATATTCACTAGTGTGCCAGCATCATCTGGCAACAGCAATTACTGAGACAGTCGAAAGAGGACACTGTGTCTTTAGAGATGTGAGGACAGCATGTGTTTATTTTGAAAATGATATGCTTATCTACATGTATATCAGCTTTCCTGACTTTTTTCAGTAGAAATCTTTGCACAAAGAATGGCTGAACCTGGAATTACATGCACATTTGCCTTTCATGGCAATATTCCAACCACCAGTATATAGCCTTTCTTTTACAATACATACTTGTTTATATGCTATCACCAATCTATTTAAGTATATATGTAAGTTAATAAAATTTACTGTTATTTGTTTTGAGCTATCATCCATAGGTAATAAAATTAAATAAATTAAAAATGTCTTTTAATATGTGTGTGTGTGTGTGTTTGTATGTTTGTCTGGATACGGATAGTCACCTATGAGGTGTACAAAGAGAGACCAGAAAAGGGCATCCGTTCCTGGGAATTAGAGTTACAGATTGTTGTGAGCTACCTGATGTGGGTGCTGGGATCCTTACTTGGATCTTCATAAAAGCTGTATGTCTTCCTATTTTAAATGTTAGGAGAGAACACACTTTTTGTTAAACAGGTCAAAACAGACAGGCATTTAAATACATGTGAATAAATAAAACAAATAAGAATGGAAGTCTGTGTTCCTTTAAATTTACTCATTGGTGCTTGAGATGAAGTTTGGCACTTGTCCACCAGGCACAATATCCTGGGTTCAATTTTTAGGACCACAGACATCTCTCATTGATAAATTTCACATGGCTTCATCTTGTCACATTGAATCCCATGAGTGTTGCATGATTTTCACTGCCTTTAATTCTGGAAGAGCTAGAATTTACCTTGAAGTTGAGTTCCTCAACAAAGTGCAGCTGATTAGGGACCAGGAAGTCAGCACTTGTCACAACATGAGGACTGGATAAAAAGCTGAGCCACCCCAGGGGGAAGTACACACCAGCAGTGCCAGTCCTCAGGAAGTTAAGACCATTCTGAGCCTCAGAGTGAGCCATTGTCTCACAAAACCAAATGAGAGAGAACTATGAAATAGAGGGTGTGATCCTTGACAACACTGCTGATATGAGCTTCTGGAGCTCATGTCTATTCCTGGACCTATTATCCGTATTTGATTGAGTTGACAGATGACATGCTGACTCTTAATTAATGCATATCAATATGTGCTTATAGAGGTGGCAAATATGGAACAATGTATTTGGGGGAAGTTTGTCAAAATATGAGTATGTTCATCAGCACTTGGGGTAAGCAGAAATCACTACTGGTGAGGTTTAGTCTCACAGAATGTGGGGATGAACCCGTTGGGCAAATGAATACAGTGTTCAGCTCCTGAGAAGTCTAGAATGGGATTCTTGGGCGTTTTTGTATCTCTCTATCAGTCTCCTCGGGGCTCTCTGCACTTCCTTGTTCCACAGGCTGTAGATGAATGGGTTCACTGTGGGACCTATGACAGCATAGAACACAGAGATCAGCTTGTCTCCCTCAGAGGAGTAAAGGAGCTTGGGCCTCAAGTACCTGATCAGCCCTGTTCCATAATACATGGTCACAACAACCAAGTGTGACATGCATGTTGAAAAGCCCTTTTCTTCTGCCCTCAACTGAGTCTATCCTTATCACAGCCACCAGGATGCGGAGGTAGGAGAGAACAATCAGGAGAAAAGGGAACAGCACTGTACCAGTCTCTCTGATGGCCATGGTGGCCTCCAGCAGAGACGTCTCTGCACAGAACATGTGTAGAAGGATGGATAGTTCACAGAACAGATAATCAAAGTGTAAGCACCACAGAATGGAAGGATTGTGACGTAGAGAGGTCTGACTGAGGCGCAAAAGCCTGTGACCCAGACTACCACTGCCAGTGCTGTGCAAACTGTACAGTTCATGATGAGAAGGCACCTGAGGGGACAGCAGATGGCCACCTAGCGATCAGTGGCCATCACTGCAAGGAGGGAGCACTCGGTTGACTCCAAGAACAGGGTGAGGTAGGGCTGAGCCAGGCAGAACAGGTAAGATATGACTTTCCTGCTGGCAAGAGAATTGAAGAGCATCTTTGGAGTCACAACAGTGCTGAAGAGTCGTTTGAGGAAAGCCAGGTGACAGAGGAAGAAATACATGGGGGTCTGCAGAGAGGAGTCTAGAACCATGAACATGATGACCGCTGTGTTCCCAAACAGTTTGCTAGGTAGACCAGAGAGAAGAGGAAGAGGGGACTCTCAGTCTGGGGGTGGTCAGAAAACCCCACAAGGATCAGCTTGGCCATGGTGCTGGAATTCTGGGGTCTCATGCCTGCTACTCAGCCATCCCTGTTCAAATGAGAAGATATCAAAAGACCCCACAAGGATCAGCTCGGCCATGGTGCTGGAATTCTGGGGTCTCATGCCTGCTACTCAGCCATCCCTGTTCAAATGAGAAGATATCAAAAGACCCTGCATAAAAACTCGCACTTCACATCAGCCCTTCGCATTTGCTTTACTGTTGAAGACACTTCATATTCTAAATGTAAATGATGGTTTCTCTGCGAGACCCCTTCAGACACAAATGTAACCCACCACTCCCCTGAGTGACCATGCTGGGAAAATCACACAAGATCTGGTAGTACCACAGAGGTAATTTTCCCATCACTACATCATATCATACAGACTACAGGGCACTCCTCTTTCATTTGATGACTACGTGTTTTAATTATCTGCTTCTTAATAGCTGGCAGTGACTTCAGTAAGATAAAGTGATTTGTCTGACCTCATGAGTAAAAATGTGAACATTGAAAATAATCGCATTCTCCTTCCACAAGTCCGGTAATGGGTATTACAGAGCTCATTTGGTGAAACAAAGATCCGGCATCCCCAATCCCTACAGAACACAGACTACAGGGTTATAGGGTGAACGGCTACAGGTAGTATTTAACTGCTTAACCAGGTTAGTATTAGCAAAAACAATACAATTTAGTAACCCAGACTTCTGGCTCTCAGATTTCTAGCCATGGTCTCAGAGAGTACAGTTGTTTCAAAGCAAGAATTTCTTTATTGATTTTAAGTTGACGAGTGGTGCACGGTGGTTCGTGGGGCATTTTCATACACACTTTGCTCTTACTCTTCCTTGCTCACCCTACTCCCTCTCACTCACTCTGGCTGCTCTCCCTCCTCCCCACACATTCCTCCTCCGCCCATTCCCTACTTTATGCATTCCATTACCCTCTCTTCTGCTCTCACTGCCCTCCCTACACCCCTGTCATGGTCCATGACCCCCTTTCTAGTTTCATACATACATCTGCATGTTATGTACAAATTAAATCAAAGACCTGCAAATGAGAGAAAGCCTGTACTATTTATCTTTTAGACTCTCAATATCAAGATGTTCTCATTATATTAAGCACATTGCTAAACAGTCTTTGCAGGGTCATGCTTCCCAAATACATACTTAAAAGCATATGCTTCTCTAAGTAACTATGAATTAAAGTTTTTGAATATGCTGAAACGGTAGGTCTAGGCTGGCTCAACAACGTGTGGAATATCACCCAACACAGATGCACATGCTAGCTTCTGTTGACATAGCAATACAAGAATAACATTTTCTGCATAGATGTCTGCCAGTCGTAAGACACTGAGCCCAATCTTCACTCAGTTATATCCCTCCTGCCAAAGCATGGCTCCTGCCTCTACTCCCTCTCACTTGCAGCGTTCCCTCTGTCCTCTGTCCTGCTAGCATTCACTGTCTTCTTACTTCCTTGCTTAATTCCATATAAAACGCATGTGTGACACACCCAGAGACTCTCTGCACCGTGTGCTGCTCAGCTGTGGTCACAAATGCACGGATCTCATGATTTGATCCCGATGGTTATCTATGTTCTCTTCATTCCTTTTCATACTCATCAACTTTATATTTACCAGGATTGTTCCAAAATGTAAATTAAGAAAGTTGGTGTCTAGACATAAATCCAGACAGGAGACTACTGAGTTTTGTAAAATCCATTAACAAAGCAAAGTTTTTGGTGAATCCCCAAGGGAATCAGTTACTCGTGCAAGAAAAATAAAAAACAAATTAATTTCTTTTCTACTTACTGTCAGTGTCAAATGATTCATTAATGCAACATATAATTTCCCATTCATGGTAACATAATTAAAGTGTGTTTCTTCTTCAAGAAAAACATCTCAACTTGGAGGTTTAAGTATAAGAAAACTAAAAGCATTGCGTTCTTGACACCCTAATTTTTATTTTATATTTTTGTGTTTTTATTATAATTATTCAATAATTATTATGTATTGCAGAGAACTTATGGATTTGACTATGATCACCCCAGACATGCATGCTCACCCTGTGCTGTGAAAACATAAACCTTCTCCTGCCCTCATTCTCCTCCCCCCTCCTTCCTTCCCTTGGTCCCCTTTCATTCATATAGCAGTTTATCTTCTATTTTAATGATTCTGCATAGGGGAGGAGACATGCAATGCTTTTCTAACTCAAGCTGGCAATTTCAATTACACCAAAGTTTCTACACATGATAGCATTTGGCTCTTTGTGACCAAATGCTCCATAGGAATGCTCCGTGTACCACATGCCATTATCCCTTAATCTGTTGTCAGGCATCAAGTCTGGTTCCCAATGTCTATTTGAACAGTGCTACAATAAACATGGATGTGTGTGCCTTCATCCCTGCAGGGATGTCCTGGGAGAACTACAGCTGGGTATAGAGAATCTCCTTACTATTTATTAAAGGGACTGCACTAGTTTCTTCTCTCTCAGGGATTCTTACATGTTCTGTCAATTCTCATATTCAAGAGTGCTTGAGAGTGACAGTCATGCTCATTATTTTCTGTCTTTCTTTACATTTTTTTAATATTTCAGATTTACTTCATTTGTGTGTTCGTGTGTGTGTGTGTGTTCATGTGTGTGTGTTAGAGAGTGAGCATGCATGCATCATGTATGTGGGTGCCTGTGGAGGACAGAGGAAGGTATCAGATCCCCAGAAACTGGAGTTACATGTGGTTGTGAGCTGCCTAATGTGGGTGCTGGAAACCAAAGCAGGATCATATGAAAGAGCATCAAGTGTCTTAGGAACTGAACCATCTCCCCAGCCTACTCTTCTTTACTGATGTTTGAATGTACTATTTCTCTGACCTTTCCCTCTGTACTTGACACTCCTTCTTTGCTTGACTTCAGCTACTAGTGATGCTCCCCGCTATGCTTTATTTATCTCACACAGTCATTTGACCTTTTTATTTATTTAATTTCTCCATGTCTCCATTTGCTTCCTGAATTTCTGGTCATGGTTTTGACTTCGTCATCCCTGGTGCTGACTTCGTCATCCTTGGTGCTGACTACATCATCCCTGGTGCTGACTTTATCATCCCTCATCCCTGGTGCTGACTTTATCATCCCTAGTGCTGACTTCATCATCCCTGGTGCTGACTTCATCATCCCTGGTGCTGACTACATCATCCTTGTTGCTGACTTCATCATCCCTGGTGCTGACTTTATCATCCTTGGTGCTGACTTCATCATCCCTGGTGCTGACTTCATTATCCCTGGAGTGGACTTTGTCATCTCTGATTCTGACTTCATCATCCATAATGTTGACCTCTTTATCCATGGTACTGACTTCTTTATCATCAGTTGTGATGACTTTATCCATAATATTGACACCTTCTTCCATAGTGCTGACTTCTTCATCCATGGTTCTGACAAATTTATCGATGGTGGCAACTTTTTCGTCCATTTTGTTGATTTCTTCATCTATGTTGTTGACTTTTTCATGTGTTTCTATCTTTCTTCCCCAGATCCGGAATTAATTTTTTTACTTCATTCTTCTTTTCTTTCTCTTTCTTTCTTTCTTTCTTTCTTTCTTTCTTTCTTTCTTTCTTTCCTTTTTGTCTTTGCTTTTGCTTTTTTCAAGATAGAGTTTTGCTGTTTAACAACCCTGGCTGTCCTGGAACTAGCTCTTGTAGACCAGGCTGTCCTTGAACTTACAGAGATCCACCTACCTCTGCCTCCTGAGTGCTGAGATTAAAGGCGTGAGACACCACTGCCTTCTTTTCTTTATATCCTCTTTGGAATAACTGGATAAGTTTTAATTTTCATGTAACTTTTGTAATTCTTCTCCTGTCATTTTGCACACTTCAGAAATGGAGGAATTAAGATCTTTTGGAGGAGTCATGCCTTGGTTTTGTTTGTTTCTTGTTTTCCTATGTGATGATTTGCACATCTGTTGGCTTGGTTATCTCCAGGTTTTGAGTATCTTCTTATCAAGGAGTTTCCTCTTAAGGACTCAACTCCCAGTATCAACCTGAGAGGAAAAATAAAACTATTACACAATAACAATATTGAGTTGAACAATATATTTAAAAACGCTCACAACTAATTACATCACAGTTCCATGTTACCAATGACTATAGAACTCAAATGGTAAACAATGATGAAAAACGTACTATGATGTTAGAAGTTGTTTAGGTAAATGTAGAACTAGGTACCCGACTAAGACAACAGTGGTGGAGAAAGCACAAGAGAACCAAAATAAATGGCAGAAGGGGATGCTTTGAAAGGAGAAAATAAACAACAAGGATAAAAATTAACAAAATCCTCAATAATAAAACAAGTGCATAAAATAGTTAGATAAATGGAAGAAAAAGAATAAAAATTAAAAACATAAGAGTTGTTGTAAAATATTAGTTAAGGACGTGTTACATGCACTTATGCTGTGAAATATTTGTTTAATAATACAAAGAAGAGTTGCATTCTCTTATATTGTATTTGTTTAACTATGTAAAGCTGTGCTGCTTTGCCTGCCTGGAACATCTGATTGTTCTAATCAAAAGCTGAACGGCCAATAGCTAGGCAGGAGAAAGAAACAAGCAGGGCTGGCGGCAGAGAGAATAAACGAAAAAAAGGAGAGAAGGCAGAGCAAAAAAAGGAGGACACCTGGAGCCAACCACCCAGCTACACGGCAAGAAAGAGAGTAAGAAGTAAAGAAAGGTATATAGCATAGAGAAAGATAAAAGCCCAGAGGCAAAAGTAGATGGAATACTTTTTAAAAAGTTGGCTAGAAATAAGCCAATCTAAGGCCAGGTAGTTATAAATATTAATAAAACTCTGTGTATTTATTTTGAGCTGGATGGAAGGCCCCCAAAAGCCAAAAAGTAAAAAAAAATCAGCAACAAAAAGCTGTCTTTTAAAGATTAATATGGTTTCATTGATTCTTTGGATTGTTTTCTGTGTCTCTATTTTGTTGATTTCAGCCCTCGGTTTGATTATTTCCAGTCTTCTACTCCTTCTGGGTGAGTCTGTTTCTTTTTTTTTTCTAGATCTCTCAGGTGTGCTGTTAATTCACTAATGTGTGCTTTCTCCGTTTTCTTTATATGGGCACTAAGTGCTATGAACTTTCCTCTTAGCACTGCTTTCATAGTGTCCCATAGGTTAGGGTATGTTGTTTCTTTATTTTCATTGAATTCAAGGAAGACTTTAATTTTTTTATTTCTTCCTTGACCCAGGAGCAGTTCAGTAGTTGACTGTTTAGTTTCCATGAGTTTGTAGGCTTTCTGGGGGTGAAATTGTTGTTAAATTCTAACTTTACTCCATGGTGATCCAATAAGACACAGGTGGTTACTACAATTTTCTTATATCTGTGGATGTTTGCTTTGTTACTGAGTATGTGATCAATTTTCAAGAAGGTCCCATGAGATGCTGAGAAGAAGGTATATTCTTTCCTGCTTGGGTGGAATGTTCTATAGATGTCTGTTAAGTACATTTGATTCATTACATCTGTTAGTTCTCGTATTTCTCTGTTAAGTTTCTGTCTGATTGACCTGTCCATTGGTGAGAGAGGAGTGTTGAGATCTCCTACTATTAGTGTGTGGGGTTTGATGTGTGCTTTGAGTTCTAATAATGTTTCTTTTACATATGTGGGTGTTTTTTTTATTAGGGGCATATATATTCAGGTGATGCATTAATTATAGATGTAATCACCCAAGCCAGCTATCTTAGAATATATATGTATATATATATATATATACATATATACATTTAATAGATGAAATATAAGCAGACTCACGGTCCCAGGATCCAAGAGAGCGCCAGGCAGGAAAAAACGAGAGCCAGAGAGAGCGCTCACATGTGGGCTGTGTCTTTTATACATAAGGGGGACCTAAGGGTCCAGGCAAATAATTAGCTAATAGCTAATGACGGGGTGGGGTTATTAGCCTGATTGGCTAAAACGTTTCCCCATCATCTCCCCCTTTTGTCTAAATAAGATCAATCTAACTCTAGTATAACTATATACAATGGGAACAAACATCGAACATAAAGTTACAAACAATAAAAATATCAATCCATTATCCCTCTCCCATCTCTTAATTATATGATTATAATCATAATCAACCCCTAAATGAAGTCCCAAAGTCTGAGGGCAATCAGGATTGAGACATCATCCTGATGAACTGTTCCTGTTATAAGTATAAAGTGTCCATCTCCATCCCTTCTGATTGATTTTAGTTTGAAGTTGATTTTGTTAGATATTAGTATAGCCACACATGCTTGTTTCTTAGGGCCTTTTGATTGAAAAACCTTTTCCCAACCCTTTACTCTGTCTTTGTGGTTGAAGTGTGTTTCTTGTAAACAGCAGAATGTTGGATCCTGTTATCATATCCATTCTCTTAACCTGTGCCTTTTTATAGGTGAATTGAGTCCACTGATATTAAGTGGAATTAATGTGGAATTAATGACCAGTGGTTGTTAACTGTGGTTATTTTTTTTTTGGTGGTGGTAGAGTTTGTGTGTTTCCCTTCTTTGAGTTGTGCTGGTGGAGGGTTGTTAGATGTCTGTGTTATTGTGAGTGTTTGCGTCTTTTAATTGTGGTTTTCTTTCTAGTACTTTCTGTAAGGCTGGGTTTGTGGCTATGTATTGCTTAATTTATTTTTATCCTGGAATATCTTGTTTCTCCATCGATGGTGAAAGAAAGCTTTGCTGGGTATAGTAGTCTGGGCTTGCA